>SSNP01000020.1:5460270-5577694 GCA_006937955.1 Pachypanchax playfairii | reverse complement strand
TCTAACTTTCTAACTAATCCTCTGTTTGCTATTAAATTCCGTACCTCAGTGTTCGTCATCCCTATTTCTATACTCTTCCATCTGGCGATGTATTCATCATTACACCAACATACCAGGGGTCTGATTTGTGCAGCATAAAAATATTCTCTGAGGCTTGGTAGGGCCAGCCCACCTTTATCTTTAGGGAGCTGCAGAGTTTTATATCTGGTCCTTGGTTTCTTCCCTCCCCATATAAACCTGGATATCCACTTATCCCACTCCATGAACTGTCTCTGTGGGATTGTCACTGGTAGGGACTGAAACAGGTATAAAAGTCTCGGAAGAACGTTCATCCTGATTACCTCTATCCTTGAGCTAAAGTCTGGAATAACGGTCAGCCATCTCCCCAAGTCTTTCCCAATTTCCCGATTGATTTTCATATAATTTGCATCAAATAACATATCTATTTCCCTTGTGACATTTACTCCTAAGTATTTTATTGATTTTGCATTCCAGTTGAGTCTGTATGCATCTTTTATTTCCTGGGATGGGGAGTAATTGATTGAAAGAATTTGTGTTTTTGTAACATTAATTTTGTATCCCGAGTATTTTCCATAATCCTCTAATATCCTCATCGTTTTTGGGACGCTTTCGTTAGGTTGCTTTAAAAAAATCAAAATATCATCCGCAAAAAGTCCTACCTTATGTTCCTCCTCTCCTATCTTTACCCCCTTAACATCTTCCTCCTGCCTAATCATTTGAGCTAATGGTTCTATAAACAATGCGAAAAGACTTGGGGAGAGACAGCATCCTTGTCTTGTCCCCCTTTCTAATGTAAATGTCTTTGTCAAGCTACCATTAATTTTTATCCTTGCCTGTGGTTCCTGATATATCGATCTAACACAGTTAACTGAATCCTCATTAAATCCAAATTTTTCCAATACCTTATAAAGAAATACCCAGTTCACACTATCAAAGGCCTTTTCGGCGTCTATGCTTACCAAAAGTGCACTTTCTCTATTACTCTGTATGTTTTCTATAACATGTAAGCTCCTTCTTATATTATCTTGCGTTTGTCTCCCTCTAATAAAACCTGTCTGTGTTATGTGGCTGATCTGCCTGTGGGTGTGAGTGTGTGTGTGGGTGCGATTAACCTAATTTCCAACAGGTGGATCAGCTCTGGAGCGGCAGGTGTGGCTCATTCTCCTCTTCACCTGAGAGGGGATTTAAGGGGAGGATCAACACGAGACAGGCGCCAGATAGTTCTCTCTCAACACTCGGTAGAGGTTCTAACACTGACCGTTTACGCATTTCAGGGAAACGAGCCCATTAATGCTTGGTCTTCCTTCTCTTTATCCCCTCAGGAGTTTCACCCGGATCTGTCGCCTCTCCGAGGATCCGCACCTCCTGCCCTGGAGACAATCCGCTTCCACAGGCTCTCACGCTGGCTTGGATTTCCCCGGATCTGCTCTCCGCCTGTCTCTTCCTCCCCGGAGCCTGCACCTGCTGGACACACAGACCCAGAGCTGATCTGTTCACCCTCCAGCACCTGCACATCTCACTCCGGACCACAGACCTCTCTCAGCCACTAACCACTCCTCCTCGCTACCACCACCATCTGCGCCATCCACGTAAGCCTGCTTTCCTGTTCTCATGCTTGCTCCAACATCACAACCCTCAGATATCTAACCTGTGCTCTCACCGTCTAGAACGCCACGGTTCCATCCCGGTGAGGCCCGGTTCCTGTACAGCCAGCAGCACAGGAGTCACGTGCCTGGCCGTGCTCTTTTCATACTTTTCAATAAACATTTTAAAACTGTTTTGTTGTCTGGAGCTTGTGCTTGTAAGAGGGTTCGCACCAAACAGAGGCCATGACAGTCTGATCTTCATCAACCAAATCCTGCATAAATGTCTCTAATCTCTGGGCTATAATGGAGGTGTAAAGTTTATAGTCCACATTTAAAAGTGATATAGGTCTATAGTTGCAGCAATATTCTTTATCTTTACCTTCCTTTGGGATTATCGAAATGATGGTCTCTTTCCATGAGGGTGGGATTTTACCTGATCTAAGACTATAATTAAACGAGTCGCATAATAATGGGGTTACCTCTTCCTTAAAGGTTTTATAAAAAGATGCCCCGAACCCATCAGCCCCTGGTGATTTCCCTGATTTAGTCCGATTTAAAGCCTTTTGGATCTCTTCTATTGTAATTTCAGATGTCAACATTGTGTTATGTTTTGTGCCTATTGCTGGTAAATCCAACTTGTCTAAAAACTCCGTCATATGATCTTCACCTATAGAGGTTGGCTGTGAATATAATTTAACATAATATTCCTCAAATACCCTTTCTATTTCCTCTGGTTCATATAGAATTTTATTAGTTATAGGGTCCCTTATTTTACATATATTCGTTAATGCTTGTTGTTTCCTCATACGTTTCGCCATAACTTTAGTGGCTTTTGATCCTCCCTCATAGTAAGTTTGTTTTATAAACCTTGCATTCCTTTCAACGTCATCCAGCAAAATGTCATCTATTTTTTTCCTAACTTCTTTAATTTGCTTGAGTATATCTGGATCTTCCGATTGTTTATGTTGCTGTTCCAATTCCTTCAAAGTTCCAACTTGTTTGTGGTATGTTTCCAATCTGGCTTTTTTGGCAAATGCAGTATATGAAATCAACTTCCCTCTAATTACTGCTTTCAGGGCATCCCACAAGATTGTTGGTTCCACCTCCCCATTGTCGTTTTCCTCCCTATATCTAATTATTTCATCCTTTAATTCTTCAACTAGTCCCTTATTGTTTAGGATACCCTCGTTGAGTCGCCATACTGTATTTTTCCTCTTATTATCCAAATTAATTTCTAAGTAAACTGCACTATGATCTGCTACATCAGTAACCCCTATCCTACATTCCCTTACTCTGTGTATATCCCTTTTAAACATTAGAAAATAATCAATTCTGGAGTAAATGCCATGTGGAGCTGAGTAGTGAGTATAATCCTGGTCAAGTGGGTGGAGTTCTCTCCATACCTCTAGTAAATCGGATTCTAACATCATCGTATTCATATATCTGTTAATTTGTTTTTTATTCCTCTTTGTACTTGTAGTGTCTAGTCTGTAGTCCAACACGACATTGAAATCGCCACCACAAATCAATGTTCCCTCAGTTTCCAAGTTTACAAGATCAAATATTTTCTCATAAAATGTTTTCCCACTTTCCGGAGGAGCATATATATTGAGCATTGTCAGTATTTGGTTTTCCAGTCTTCCCTTTATCATAATATATCTACCCTCTTTATCACTAATTTCTTTAATCAGTTCAAATTTTATCGTATTGGATATCAATATCATCACACCCCTCTTATGATTCTGTCCAAAAGAGCTAGAGAATGAATTCCTATAACCTAGCTTTTTAAACTTTACATGCGCCTCCCGTGATAAGTGAGTTTCTTGAAGAAAGATAATTTGCATCTTCTCTTTTCTAAATTTGCATAAAGCTTTATCTCTTTTTTTAATATTATTTAGACCATTAATGTTCAGTGACACCACCCTTATATCATTTTGTTGCATTGTCTGAAACCCATGAAATGATTACTAACCCTTCCACTGTAGTATAACATGAACACGTACCATGAACAGAAGTACGAACAACAAACTCAAAAACTAAGCTTCCCAGCAAATGAGGGCCCTGTTTCCCATAGGCCCTGTCTCCCTGTTGGTGGGAGTGGGGGATGTCCCTTGAAAAACAAAGGGCCCCCCTAGTGATTTGGGATATCCCTAAAATAGGTGCTCCCATCCTACTAGTAATGTCCAACTGTCTCTCCATTTCTCAGTAGCTCTCCTTGTCCGTTATTATATACACTGAGAGGTTCTCATTTTTAGATGGGGGTGGGGATGGCTCCAAGATTCTCCATTTTCAGTCCCTCTAAGTGAAACCCTTTCAGTTGTCATGATAATGCAGACTTAATATGTAATTAATAATCATAAACCAAAATAGAAATCAAACCACAGCAAAGGTTGTCTCCCTCTGAATAGCACAAAGTAAATAAAGCACTTATAATTTGTATAATATTGGTTATAATTACTCACCCAACCAATCGAGTCTTTAACTTAAAAACAGGAGACATTAGCTTTTTCAGTTTCACCAGCGACACCCCCCCCCCCCCCCCCCCCCTTCTCTCAGTTAACCTGATTTTCCGTCATCCCATCATCATCATCTTTTAAACCCCTGCAGCTTTTCCCTCGCCCGGTCCGCCGTGTCTTTGTTGAGGTCCTCAGACGCGACGGCTTCGCTGCTCGTTGCGTGTCTCTCTCCGACCCGTTGCCATGACAGAGCTCTGAGGCGATCTTCCAGTGATGGTCCGCTGTCATCCCCTCTAAGTCGCTCGCCCATCTCCATTCCTCTCCTCCTTATATCCCGTGCTGCGTCCTCTGCGTTGTTATAAATCCTAGGTCCATCTGACCAGTGGATCCTTATCTTACTCATAGGTGTTTGAAAGCGTATCTTTTTTTCTCTTAGAACTTTTTTGATCTCGGAGTAGGATTTGCGTTTTTTCATTACCTCAGTGGGGTAATCGTGGTCAAAAAATATCTGTTTCCCCCCCACTTGTATTTTCTTCTTCCAGGCTTTAGTTAGTATGTTCTCCTTGGTCTCGTATTTGAGAAAATTGACCACAATAGACCTCGGCGGTGCTCCCGGTGGTGGTTTCTTTCCAAGACTTCGGTGGGCCCGCTGAATATTGAGCTCGGTTTCTTCCGGTAATTCGAGTTCCCGGCGGAGGAGCCCCTCCACCAGTTCGGGCACAGATTCGTTGTCTTGTTCAGCCAAGTTGTAGATTCTCAAGTTACAGCGTCTTCCGTGTCCCTCCACTTCAGTGAGCTTCTCTTGGAGTTTCGCTTGTTGTTTTAATAGAGAAATGATGGCTTCCTTCGCTTCAATATTCCACTCCTCCAACTCTGCGACTCGCTGCTGCGTCTCCATAATCTCCTTCCGCTGTTCTTGTATTTCAGCATCATTCTGTGCCACTTTTCTGTTGATTTCCTCCTTGAAGCCACCAAACTCTCGCCTCACCTCTTCTTTAAATTCATCTCTGAATAATGAAATGTCCGCTTTCATCTCCTTTTTGAGATCTCGTATCTCTTTTGTGATCGCAGCTAGTCCCTCCAATAATGAGCGGGCCTGTTCAGAGTTGCCATCTTCACCGTCTGCTGCTTTTCCTTCGCACTCGCGTTCTTTTGGGTTTTTTAACATATTTTTTTTACTTGAACTTCTCTGACCTCGTCCCCCGTTCATTTCTCATAGGTTTACAATTCGAGTTATCGATCCTTTTGCAATTTTGGGGGAAATTATTATCTAATGACTCGGGAGCTCTTTTCTAAGCTGCCATCTTGTTACCTGCTGCACCGGAAGCCCCAGAACTGCCTGAATGTTTAATTCTTCTTGTTGACTTCCTGTTTAATTTGCTCTTAAAACTAATAGTATTTATTCAGAAGTAGGCGGCGCTCTGAGATTATAAAGCTTCTAAAAAAAAAAAAATTTTAAAAAGCAGAGAGGAGCTTCTACGGAAGCCTGGATGTTCAAGCAGGAAGCGAGAACACTGATGATTAGAAATAGAACCAGATGGGGCCCGAAGTCCAGGAATTACCAGAACGCTGGTTGGTCGGTCAGTCTGGACTTGAACTGAACGGTAGTGGCGGTAGCACATGTCACTTTTAAGAAAATACAAAATAAAACCCTCCTGGTAAAGCAGGACTTGTATAAATAACACCAACAGGATTCTTTGGAGTTTAAAACTACATTTAATTTTTTGCACAGACCGACAACAATATCAACTATACAATAAAACACACTGCAAAAACTGATTAAGTTCAGACATGTTATTTACCCTAAATACTGTCTGTCTATCCACCTCATGCCATTTTGCCCATCCCCTCATAAAACTTTAAAAATTGCTAAAAATTTTAAATGATTAGATAAACAGCTAATAAATCATTTAATTAATTGATAACATCACTTGGTATGGTGTGTAAGTTCAATATGACTCACTGATGAGTCACTTTCCTTTTTTCATGTACAAACAGTACAAACAATTTACCAAACGGTATGTACTTTTAAACAGTATTTACATGATCTCTGTGTTTATTAATACTTTTACTGGAGAGTTTAAACTGATCATGTTTTATGATGTTTTATTTAGACCTTAAAAACTTGCAACTCAAGCTCGTCACTTCAGGTGCAGTCATGTAAATTAAAAAAAAAAAAAACATGGCTCATCTGAAGCCACATTTTCCCAGATTTTATCCATTCTCCCCACAATATTGTCATTTTCTGGAACTTAACATACAATTTCCCACTTTTTATTAACAAAATGTTTTAAATAATCTCCTTATATCCCACAGGACATGATTCCAGTCTCTGTGCAACAATGCAGCCATCGCTTCCTTAGTGTACTTCCTGTTAAAAAAAAAAGGCTTGCCGCTCTCAGACACACGGTCACTGTGATCAGCCTTGTGAAACTGAACAGGTCACCCACACCATGCTGAAACACCCATTATTTCTTACGTCCAACAGAGGAAAAGGGAAAACAAAAGCTCAGTTCCTGGATCGGCTCTCTGAAGAAAGTCTGGACTGAAATACAACATCCTTTTCTCCAGCTCTTAGAATTGCTTCCTCAGTGTCTATTTGACAACATCGTTCCAAGAAAAATGAAGCTGATTCACAGTCTGTAACTTCAAGCACCAAGAATTCAGTGTCCAGCTGATGAAGCAGTGATTATACAAAGCTTCTCACACAAGACCTACAACGCTTAACAAGCTTTTGAATCAGTTGTACTTAAAAACTTGCCAAAGACCTAAAGATTTCCTGATCTTTAACATGTTATATGTTATTGGCTGATATTTGGTGAGAAAAGAAAGAAACAGCAGTTAAAGTCAGTGTTTAATTCTTTTATGTAAGGAGGTTTCTCTCTTTAGGGTAATTTTTTTTAAGATTGACTTTTATGTATTTAATCTTATATTACCATCAGATGGTAAAGAATCATCAAATATCGACCTTTGACTGACCTGTTTTGTGAAGATCTGCATCAGCTGGTAAAAACTGATATCTGTTGATCGCTACTAATCATTAGAGACCCCACACATCAATTCTACCCATATAATAACACAGCACCCTGTTTCTATCAGTCCTGTAGTACTTTTAAAAAGGTTTACGTCAGTAATAGTTTTTGCAAGTTTTTCTTTTAGATTTCAGTTTGTTTTCAATCCCTTTTCTGTCCAGCTCTGTACCTGACCATGACAAGTTCAGCTTGCAATTAAAAACTGACAAGAACAGAGACGTAAACGATAAAACAAAAACCTTCAAGCTTAAAAATAATAGCTAACTTTAAAAAGACTTTCTGTTCAAGACCAGTTTAAAAGACTCTAACAGACTTGGAAGTAAAATATAAACAAATTAAAGATGGGTCAAGACACAATACTTAGAAACACTGGTTTGATCCAAACACCAGAACTAGAGTTGAAAGCAGCTCTAATAAACCTTATTCCTGGTATACTTGCTAAACATGCCTGCAAACAAAGAGGTGGCATAGGACTTGGAGTCTGAACTGGTTCTTCAGCATGCCTGTGTGTGTTTCACAGCATCTGACGAAATGTTCCAAAAACATCAGGACAGCAGGATCCTGCGGTTTCACCATGACTCTCTGTTTGATGTGTGAAAAACGACTCTAAACGTTCTAGTTCTCCTTTAGGTTTTATAAAACTGAATGAGATGTTTTAAACCACAAAAACAAACACATGGTAGCAGTTTCCAAACTATAAAACACCATAGACAGCAAATAATCCAAGTCCAATTCACTGTTTAAATGTTAGTAAACACTTTTCAACAATCTTGTAAGACATTATTAGAGAACAGAGGTTAAAACTCTGTAATTTTACGGTGCTACGTACATATTTTAAACCTTTTAACTAGCTGTTAACTTTAAGTTAGCAGGAAAATTTTAAAGTAAACTAAATTTAAATTGGACAAAACAAGCGGTCAAATACATACAAACAATCACTGAACAACTCGTGTGAGGTTTTAAAAATTTCCACGCTACATTTTTAGAAACCGTGCTAAAGCGAAGCTAACGGCTAGGCCTACCTGGTGTCACCTGAGCTCCAGGTACGCTCTCCCATTTCCGCCCTCACGTACTGTTGCTAAACACCAGCCAAATAAGTTTGAAAGAACTACTTTTCACGTCATAAAAACAAGGACTTACCTCTGAAAAGACTAATCATGCGAAAAAAGTGAATCCCTTGTATGTGAAGGCAGGAGTTGGTGTTTTTGGAACAGAAGAAGAAGAAGCAGAGGTGTCTTGTTAAAATATGAGACGCTGGAAAATCTCTCCACCAGCGCTGAAACTTCACTCCTGTTTGACTTCTTTACGAGCCGTATTTCCACTCCGGACACAGCAGCCGTGTCCGTACTCCTGAAATAGTCCCGGCTGTTTGACGCGGTTCGGTTCGTGGTTCGGTCACGCGGAGTGCTGAAACACGGGTGTCTCGCTCGACTTCGGCACCTGAAATACTGGATTAGAGATGTTTTCAGAGCTGAGATGTCAAACCCCGCCCCCTCCACACTGTATGTACTGCAGTCTGCCATGCTGCTGCTGCTGCACACCGCTGCCACAGCGTGCACGCACGCGCGTGCGCGCTCACGCACTCCGGTGTTTGCAGAAGTCAGCTGTTGGCTTGTCGGAGTGTAACGCACTCCTCTGCCACTCCCGCACATGCAGCTGTTAATTAAGAATCGTTTTAATTTTATTTTTTCATCAAACAGACTCTTCATGTCTCTTTTTACGAGCCATAAAACTCTCAGCAGGCTTTTCTGTCCATGTTTTGACTAATGCGTCTGTGTTACAGTGTAGTGACCTATGAGCAAACATGCTTTTTGGGGTGTTAAATGTTCACCTGCATGGTTACACATCAACAATATGGTGACAATTACTGGGGATGGAGAAAAAGCAACACCATCTGCCTGATCCCGTTACATAAAACAAAAGAAACCAACAAGAGAGCACAATAACAGAAAAGGAGTCCATGTCATCACATTTTGTTCATTTATTATTTATTAATTATTAAAATGTGAACAGTTTTAATTCAAGTCATTAACAAATTAAGATTTCCAATTTTTGCAACTTTCTGTTATTTTTTGATTTTGTCAAATTCCAATTTGTTTTTAAGAGCCAACATATTTTGCTTTTTTCATTCATTTCTGGTAGAAAAATTAACTGTTATCAGAGTAAAACACTTACATTTACTTCAGATATGACAAAATCTCAAGATGTTCTGAATTTAGAGTTTCAGATTATCCTAGACACAGGCATTTGTACAAAGTTTGAAACTAGAAATATATAATTTAAACCTTTTAACCTTTTCACCCTATTTTTGTTACACAGTTTTAAAAATATATTGTATCAATGTCCAAAATAATATTTGGAATTAGGTTTGCTCAATAATTCTAACAATAAAACCAGGAAGCATGAACTGTTGCACCAAGAATCAGTGCTGATCCGTGGATCATTTAGTACCAGGCCAAAAAAACATGATGTATTTTATTTATGTGGATTAGTTCACGGTGTTGAGGTCTTCCTCACTAAGAAAACCTTTCATACTTAAAACATGGTGTTATTTGAGTATTAGTAGTTATTTGAGTGTTAGTTGAGCTTAGTTGTGGTGCGTTCATGGACTGCAAGGAAAAATTGGAATGTTTTGAGAGTAGGATTTACCAAACAAGTTGAAAATCTATTGAGTCCAGTCACTTTCTGAACAGTGTGCATTCCTGATGTGTTCCACTGTATATTGTTGAAGTTTAGTTTTACTAAAATGAGTAAAACCATCTTGTTTTTCTTTTCAGAAATATTTATCCAGCAACAAACACATAATTAGGATAAATAAATCTGTGTCAAATGAAATAACAGGTCTATACTCATACTTGGCTGCTTGAACCAGATGTTGTACAGGATTAATCAAAAATGTGCTTTTTAAACATCATTCACTCAATGAGACTGAGGAAATGGGATGCGGTGATGGAGTGTGCTGTGAAGAGTCACAGTATATCAACGCAGTCCAGATTTTCCCCAGGAAGTACTTGAACAGGCCCACTGAGGGGACATTTCCACTTCCCTCTGTGCTCATATCTACAAGAGACAAAGTACTTTTACTTCCTCTCAAAGTATTTAAAATATATAAAAGTCTGTTTGAGTGATGCACATTTAACTTTACCTGATAATAAAACATGTTGTTGTTCCAGAGGACAATATAATAAAACAAAATGTGAGCTTTTTAAATGGTTTGCTGTATTTGACTTCTATAAAAACAACTTTTGATCAGATTGTGAGTTCATACAGATCAGATTCACATCATGAAGCTGGACGTCTCCACCTTGGCTGTCAGGGCCTTATTGCTTTGAAGTGCTGCCACTGAATATCTTGCACCACCTATAAATTATGGATCAGACAGCTCAAAGAGATCGGGTCCATAACAAGCTCCACAAATGTTAACTTTTCTTTTTTGACGTCAGTTGACAGCTTGCCATCCAGTAGCTGGAGCTGACTATTTGTGCCCTGTCAGCTTTGAGTCATAAGGCTAAAATAAAACACGTCATTGCACTGATAAATCATTGCTGCTCTGGCTCAGACCTTGATTGACTTCTGCAGGATCTCTGACTTGTCCTGTGTTCATTTTTGCTCCCAAATCCACCACAGTGTAAAAAAAGGTTCATTTTTCTTTAAGGGGATTTTTAATTTAAGATTAATTTCCAATAAATTGCTTGACAGTGTGCATGTTAAATGTCCCACAGGGAGCCGGTGACATTGTCTTGACTCCCGACCTTGTGATTTCCCCAGCGAACAACCAGAGATTTGCTGAATGCAGTGGGCAAACACAGCTCAAAGGACACAACGATGCCCTCTTTTTGCCTGTGGTGCCATCTGTGTACCAGCCAGTATGGAATCATTGATGATTTTGATGGTTTCTCTGGCTCACTAAATTCTACTTCACCCCAAATGAGCTTTTGAACTGTAGTATTTTTAGAACTCCAGTTTGGCTTTTTATTCGATACAAATAGTACTTTACTGACATGGAGTTGTTCAGTTCACATTATAACACTGACAAAATAAACAGTAAAATATTCAGTCTGATCAATCAGACTGTATTAGCCATATCCTTGAACATGTTTTGTTGGGATGATGGAACATAATGTTCTGCTCTGCTGTAGCACGAGCAGCACCAGACTTTTAGACGAGCGGTTCTGAGGCTTATGCACAATGAATATCTTACTAAGCATACTGGCAACTCTTTGAACAACCCACAGTTTGAAGAAAGAATGTTTAAATCTGACCAGATAAGCTAAACAGACAAGCTAGCAGCTAGTTCAAGCAGGGTCAAAATCAAAGTGGATTGTTGCCATTTTAAAATGACCATGTTTAAAAAATTAAGATTAATAAACCTTCATAGTGCTGTAAATTTCCCATTACACAGTTAACTACAAATAATTGCTGTTAAAAAGTGCTGCTAGCATACAGCTAGCAGTTAGCGCAGCTGTGACACCTTTGGCAGAAATATCATAAAATTGTAGGTGAAATAATCCTGATATGGAAAACTGATAATGGTATACATTAAAAAAAAAAAAAATCATGAACTGTCAAGAAAACTTTTGAAATTTGAGCTTTTTAAAGACAATAGTAATTTACTTGGGTACTATTCAGGCTAGCCATTAGCTAATCCTGTCAAGGCTAATGTCTGTTTCTCGAAACTGAAGATATTCAAATATATATTCTTGTTAAAATATAATATAATATATGGTTAATAATAAATGTTTGTGTACATATTTGAGTATGCATAAATAATTAGATTTATTTAGTTTCATGGGAAATACAAGTGGTTAAACATGAGCAACAACTTCCTGATTCAAAATGTTAACTCAAAATATGGGATATTCTTCTCTACTTAATGAGTTCAAATTTTAAGAGAGGAAATGAAAACTCAGGCCTTGAAATAAAACCACTCCTTGAGTTTTTTTAGTGGAAAAGAAAACTGAACAAAGCTAGGATGTAATGTTTTATGTGAATACTGTGTGCTGTGCTGCTATTGAATTACTACTAATGAGGAACCACACTGAGGTGAATGCTGTGTTGTTATGCAATGGATTATACATGCTCCAGAGATACAATGTAGAACAGGGGAGGCCCCACCTCTGAAACAACCAGTGCTATATTTAAAATGGATTATAATCCAATTTAGGTTTTTGACAGTTTAATTTTTTGAGAGTGAAAGCCCTCTTTCCACTCTTCTAAATATTTTAGGTTTGACTTTCACAGGAATGGATATAGTGTTAAATACTGTTAAGTTATCTTTCACTTTACTTTTTTTACAGTGCATTTGATTCTGCCAGATTTCAAAATAAGGGTCAATGGAAAACAGTCCAAAAATAAACCTCGATAAGGCCAAACAAAAAATGTTATGGTCTCATCTGTAGTCAGTGGAATGGTATTTATGCGCTGTCATAATGACTCTGCGCTATGAGGGGAGCAGCATGATGTTCCATCATGAGAGCGTTTTGTACTGCACCACAAGAGCAAGTGAGAATAAACGACTTTTCATTTTGTTTTTTTCTTTTAATTTATATGAATTTGCATTAACTTTCGAACCAACAGTATCATTTATGCACCTTATTTTATTTGCAGAAAAGTAGATGACATGAGCACATTTCTCTGTTTTCCAACTGACCATGTTTCATTACTATTGGAGTGCAGCCAAAAGTGTGACCGTGATATATTTCTCTGCTGTGTCTGCTGTATCCACGGTAGCTGCAGCTCACAGGAAAGGCATGCTTAAGCCTCAAAGCAGCGTGTAAGCAAAGCTTCCTGGTTCTTGTCCTAAACAACATAATTACAGTGGGCTATTACCAAATAATCCACATTGAATACACTCAAAGTGGCTTTCCAGATATTTTTGTTGAGAAAAGAATGTTCCTTTATCACCTAAAAGCCCTGGTTGCTGGTTATCTGTTGTGTCGCTGTTTCAAGTTTATCATTTTTGCATGACCATTAATGTTAACATATATTGACCAGGCAGGAATATAGATGAGGCCCCCTGAGGTAAAGCTCAGAAGCTTGGTTACTGTGAGACCGCACAGCTCTAATTGGTCTCTCGGGCTTCCACAAGTAAACAGGAACACTGATTTGGAAGTTGATTTCTCCATACAGGCAACTCATGACCCCAGCTGTGTGTATTTGTGTGTGTACATGTGCAATTGTGTGTTAAAAAAATCAATATCTGTTTTAAAACATAAGCTTAGAAATTATTTAAAAGTAACAGAGATCCATTTTAGCATCTCTCCTGCTAACATGCTTAAAATTGAAAAATCAAGTCTTATAGTACGTCAGCTGGAGTATGTACTATGCTTGCACCGTCATGCCATACGGTTAGCTGAATGAATGATGAATGAAACAGCTGACTGTGTTATTTCACCTCAGAGACCGTTCACCACGTACTACCATCCTGACCAGTGAAGACTATCACGTCCCTCATTTCTGACAGAGATGATGCATAAGCACTGAAACCTTTATTCTTCTGTTTCCATCACTTTTTAATTCTATACTTCTTCCATAGATTAGCAAGTTAGAAAACACCCTCCACCATGCAGCTCAATTTTCCCATACTGTGATCTCACAATGAATCCAGATAGCGATCGCTCCCAAAATCTAATCTGTTGGTCCTCATGCTAATCTCAAATTATCCTGATAATGTCTAATTTCATACCTACTCACATTTTGAATAATCTTCATGATAAACAAACAACTTAAATCTACTGTCAATGACAACATGACCTCATGGCAGAGGAAAAAAATCCTTCAGAATTCATGACTGGACTGGGAACAGTGTGCTTAAGACTTCAGAGTAAAACTTTGCACAGTGTAGACAAAATTAAAAAAAAAAAATGGGAAAAAATTCTCCTACACAAAAATAGGATTTTGGCAAAATAAGTGAGATGACCCAGAAAAAGCTGGTCTTTACATGACTGAACAGACATTTTGTGTAATGAACTGTGGAACACAGAAGCGTGGCTGTGGTTGTAAATCCAAAATGCAGAAGAACAAACCAAAACAGGCGACAAGCTAAACTTACTTAACTTGAAGTAGACTAAACTGGACTTGACTGGATACATACGTAAGAAGACAAAGAACTGAAGCCACAGCAGAGAACTCATGATGATGATAACAGGTGGTAACATGAGGGTAAATTAATAACGACAGGTGAAAGACGTGAAGCAAAATGACACATGAGACTGAACCAGAAAACAAACATGACCAAACAATAGAAAATGGCTTAAAACATGACTTGAGGTGAACAAATACAAAAAACCCAACCAGATTCAACTCGATTCAAGACATTTTAAAACAGTTTTTACACAAACTTTTTTTTTATAAATTTCAGAGACTTTTTAATAGAATTTTCCTTTTTAAACTGTCAAAACTTTTGCAATAAACTCTTCTCACATGAATAAACTTCACATTTCTTACCCCTCCTTTCCACTAAACACACAACAGAGGTGTAACCTTAGTAAAGCTTAATACGCAGCTGATAGCTGCCATGAAAGTCGATTGGGGCCGTTTCCACCGGGCGCAAAGCAGCGCAAGTCAGACGCGTCTCAGAAGCTTAGTGTCACAGCCCTCTCCTAAATTTACGCCGCAGTCCTATTTTTTACACATAACACTTCTCAAACGCATCAAGCTCAGCAGTTTAGCTTGGACCAGACAGGAAATCAGGCATTCGTAAAATACAAAATACCCAGAAGTTTCAAAATAAAAGGACACGTGCAGATTTCCATTTGCGAGACTACAAAAATACATTACCTGTGACGGGTTTGAAGTAGGTGTGAAAATAAGCCAAATACCTTCTGGATACATGTTGGCGTCTTTCTCCCTGCTTGTTGTTGTGTGTAGACGAAATCAAATCTCCTGGGACCAGATAGATTTATGTGAGTGACACGCGTCTGAAGCGCTCCCGGTGGGAAAGGGACGCACGGCTGATCGCGTGAGCACATGCTGCTGATGCGTTAAGTGGAAAGGAGGGGTCATCCAGTTTCACCTAGCGTGTCTGTCATGACCTTAGAACTTGTAGTTTTCTCACAGTGCCGTATGAACATGTCCAAAAGTTCATAGACACTGTCCACTATATCCAAGAATAGAATGTTCTTCTAAAATGTGAAAGAATTTTTTTTCTTCTGCATAAAACATAGAAGTCACATAACTATTATAACCAGCACATGCTTCTACCACTAAGAACTGAAAAGGTTTTTAAAGCAACTGATTAATAGGATTTCCTATTATAGGTGGAGTGAGGACACGTGAGACAGAGAGACAGGTGAGTGGTTACCATGATGACTCTAATGAACTAAGGAAAATTATTATGGGGCTTTGCAGAAGAAAAGTGTTGATTGATGTGAGATTTTTATAGGTTTTATAGGCGTGTCCATCTCAGAAAAGCATAGCAAGTTTATCATATCATTAAACTGTATTTTGTGGACTTGTATTACTTTTTTGGAATCCCAGCCACCTGATGGATGACCTGAGTACAAACCCCACCTTAAATTCAACAGTGAATGCCTCAGAGGTGTTTGTTTTGGAAGAACCATGTCTTCCTCTGTCACTCCACGCCCTTGCAGTTGATTCACAGCACATTTGTTTTCTTGTTGCTCCACGCATACTTAAAGAAATCCTTCTGGGACATTGGCTGGTCAAGTGGCTCAGCCTTTTAGCAGCTGTCTGTGTCAGCAGCGCACTCGGATGCTCGGTGCTGTGTGTGCAAACGAAAACCCGAGGGACTGTGGCTTTAAAGGATGACAGTGATGTGCTACTGCAGCAAGGTCCGTTGTTTACGACTGATAAAGAGACAGAAGCAAAGTGACTCAGAGCCTAGTCACAAGGTAAAGTTGGGAATAAAGGGATGATGAAATCAAAGAGTTTTACCTCCAACTTCTTTTTACACCTGTTGAACTGACATAAAAACAAAACAGGATGTTCTCATCCTGCTGAGTTTCTTGTTACATAACAAGTGGTCACTCTAGACTAGGATGCCTATCAGGTGTGTGTAATCCTGTTCTCTTTGTGTGGTTTCTCATTAAGGGTTTCAACATGCTGTTTTCAACACGCTGCGTGACAGATTAATCCAAAACATTTGAAAAACACCCATGAAAGAGAAGCTCAAGGACTCCAGAAGAACCGAGTCTCCCAAGATAATTTAAAAAACACTGAGTCCCCCTACTGTACTGAACAAACGCCAGAACTAGACCATAATCCAGTTCCAAGTCCTTCTTTGGCTTTTCATGTTGAGGAAAACAAGCTTAAGGGGGAAACTGGCCGCATTTTGAGATTAATTATCAAATCATTTGGCTCTTCATTCCTCAGCCTACAGTCCCCGCTGATAATGTTTCCATTGCTGCATTTTTCATGACCGCATTCAAAGTTCAATGAGAGTTCACGTCTCCTTTTTGATAAACAATGCTCAATGTTTTCTGCGTTGGTTAGCAGAGCTTCTGGCACAGCGGTGTGCTGTACACAGTCTGCTGCCCCAGAGGAGGTCGGCCGGAGGAATTCAGTGGGACTGAAAGAGGGAGTGGCACCGGGAGCTGCACATTCCAGAGGCCCTCCGACACAGGCGAGGAATGCTGACGTTGGACTTAGTCGCATGCCTCTGAGAAATCTGAGAAGCACTTCCTAATTCAGTTTTGGAAATGTAGAAGAGATAAATGACTGGCTGTTGAGAAATCTGACAGACTGCACACACTCTAAAGCAGCAGTCTACTATAAGAAACAAGCCAAATGATCATTATTATTATTGAAAGAACAGCTGATGAATCCTATTCACACATTTTAATTTCCTGGAATAACTCAATGGATTTTTCATTCTTAAAAAGCAACAGTAATATATACCTCAAAGGTTTTATGTGTTATGATTGTTTTAAATCAATCTGTCATAACTGGATATGCCTTGAGAACCCAAAGTACAAACATCATCAACAGGTAATAAAACAAAAAGTGAAAAACTTTACAAATCAAAAAGGGTGAAAAGTGGGCAGAATACATTTAAACATGCAAGGTGGGGTAAAAAACAGACAGGAGGCACAGCAGCAAAAGCATCTGACTGGGTTTGAGAAACCATGGAATATATGTGCAGGGAGGGGTGATTATAAACTGAGCAGAGCTGGACTGATTGACAGGTGCAGGGCAGGTGTGAGTAATGAACTGAAGGCAAAGAAACAGAGCAGAGACAGACAGGACATAATGAAACACTAGGAGGCACAAGAAGAACTTTGAAATACATGAAAAAAAGTAAATATAAAACATAGAACAATAACTTTAATTAAAAAACTCACAATTCATGTGACAATTTTTAGTATTTTTCTTTTGGTTTTTTGATGTTGTCATTTAATTGTAACTGCTGTTAAAAAACAACGTGACCAGAGTTAAAGAAGATCTAAGCTAAGCTGTTTCTAACATGAAAAATCACCCAAAACATTGAACATCTACTAACAAAAAAACAATATATACATTTTTTGTTTTGCGTACAAATTAGTCTAATATATGTAAAACCTGATGTTACAGTTGCAAACAGTTTTGTAATCTGACACTCTCTAAAAATGACTTGCCAATATACCTGAACCAGAACCTCGGGGTTAAAGATGAAACATAACTAGTGCCCCCTAAAGGCTGGTTCCAGAATAGGTTTTAGGCCCCGCCCCCTTAATGTGAACTAATAGGATATTTTCCTGGATAAAAAATATACAGATACAGACTTAGCTTTTACCTTTTGGTACTGTATATTCTAATATTTATTTTTTCCAATATTTTTAGTTGTAATTAGTTACTGATACATACAAAATACTGTGATCATGTGTAGGTGAATGGACAGACTCAAAATATACAACATGAAAGCACCTGTAAACAGGATCATTTTGGTCAATAGAAGTAAACTGAGACCCTCGTCCAGCTTTGTGTACAGCCTTGCTGTCAAACTAGTGATAGTTTTTCTAACCTGGAGTCAAAACACAGAAGCAAACTGTTATCTAACACCTTCTCACAGTGAATGACAGCTTTAGCCCCAAAGTGAGACCTAACCCATCAGAACTGTGACCTCTCTCTTCAGTCTCAGTCCTCCTCTCTGTCTTTTATATGTGGGACATTGTTGTTTTCTTCCTGTTGTGAGTGTACACAAAACACAAGTTTACACTTACCTTAATGTTCCAAAAATCAAAGCTTTACACAATTTAATGTTTTTTTTAAACAAAGCAGCTGTTACACAAATAAAATAGGAATTCAGCAGTTTAATGAAGAAATGAATAATTATTGTTTTTTTCCAGATTAGATGCTAGTAAATCCGTCTTCAGTCAGACATAGATGACAAATTTAAGAGCAGACATTTCTTTTAATCATATAAAATGTGAAACTAGGGGGAAAGAAAGAAAATCACAAAACTTTTTCACTTAAATTTGGCGACCACATTTTTTTATTTCTTTTTTACCATTTTGCAAGTTAGTGAACTGTGAATCCTAATTATTTCCTTATGGAAAAAGAAAAACAGCTCCTTCAGGACAGAAAACCTCCCTTAGACAACTTCATTATATTTCAGTTTATGCTCTTTGATCGGCAACAGATAAAATGTATCTTATACAACAATTATCTGACAACACGTTCTCTTTCTTAATGATCACATCATTTCAACTGCATTTTTCATGATTGACATGCTGAAAAAAAAAATCTCTAAATTCTGCAGTTGATCGACCTGAATCCAACTCCTTCGACCCATCGTTCAAGTCGTGAATGGACGCATCAGAATTCATTTGAACTAGTCGTCAGTTAGCTCCGTTCTGCATGTCCACGTTATAAAATGAGTTAGAATTTCACATCTTTGCCCAAGAACATAAATATTTATTTATCCTAGTAACTACTAACGTTTAATTAACAGGAAATAATTACAAGAAGCTGTTGCATTTTGGCAACACTTTATTCATTTAAATCTTGCAGCGACAAGGTTAAACACATCATTAAACATTTAAATTCTAGCACTTTTTCACCTTATTGTACATGGTAATATACTCATGTTTTCTTGCTGTGTTATAGTTGCTAGTGCAGAGAAATTAGAGAACATTCATGCTAACCTGAACCAGCCAATAATAACCTTGTGGAAAGCAGCTACATCGACAGCATCGTAGTTTGACTTCTTGGTGTGTTCAGAGGTCTTCTGACTCAGGGATGGAAGCAGGCTGGAGGGAAACACTTGGGACTGTGACTGCACCACCCACTGAAACCCACCCTAGGGCCGCCCTGTTGAAGGAGGGACGATTTACCGCACAATCTTCCTGGAGCGACGGGACCTCAGGGAGGGTTTCCACCTGAAGAGGTGTGACAGGCGTCGGTCTCGGTGCCTTGCTGAAACCCCCAAAAGGTGTTGCCACCCTGAAGGTGACAGAGTGACAGTGTTAACAGTGACTGTTATGTGCTAATGAGAGGCACCGCAGTGACATTTGAAGTGATGAAACTAATTAAATTCAAGATTTGGCTGAGAGGTATAAAGTCAGACTGGATGACTTGGAGACAGCAGCAGGATGTTATCAGCTGGATAACAGACCACATACGATGGTTCATTCTGCAGCTGCTAATTAGTTTAACCCTTTAAAGACTGATGCATGAAACAGTAGTTATAAAATGACTTTTTAAACTAAACTGTTTACTGGATGATAATAAAGTGGTTGTGTTATGTTTTATTATGTAATAAATTTGGTACTTGTAGAATTTACAGAAATGTTTAGGATATGAAATGTTTGATATTTGAGGAATGTAAAAACACAAATTGGAAACTGATTAAACATGAGTTGTATGGCAGCTGATGATGGTAAAAAAATGCTTTTTGATGAAATACTATATGGCCACAAAGAACCATCCTCCAAATAAAATCTCAGGATACAATGGATTAAGGATTATGGGGCTCTACTATAGGGTTTAATTAAAAAACCATAAAGTTCCATGATAAATTATTGGGACAAAATAAATAAGTGATTTTAATTTTTGGGTTAAACGTCATTTTCTTTCTGTTTTCGTCGAGGTGCTAGCTGCCCAGGAATTTAAATTACATTATTACCAAAGTGATTTTTTGGAATCTACTGACATCTAGTGGAAAAGTTGCAGATTGCAACCAGCTAAATCTCATCCTGACATTTTGATAATATACGAATGTTTTCCCAATCTGAGTCCCTGGACCCCACTGACCTGATGATTTTCTTACATAAACACACTCAATTCAAATTCTAGTGAATGTTCAACTTGACCGTGAACATTTTAATAAACCACGATGCAATCAGTTCATTATACAGTTTAATCACCCATGTTTCTTTATTATTTGACAGTTATGGCACATTTTGTTTTTAATCTAATATCTTTAAAGAGGCCCTTCAACTAAAAACAGTTTTTCTGAGGTTTCTGTTGAATATTTTAGCTCCACAGGTGTTCTTACCTTCATAGTGGGTGTGAAAACAGGTCAACAACTTCTCTTTCAGTTTTAATCTCTCAAACTACGCAGGTGGCAATAAAACCCGAGTTCTTCCAAGTTCAAACGGCCTGTATTTGTTTCGTCACAACTCCTTTGTTCATTAGTTTTCATCAGCTCCTGCAGTTGAAACCACGCCTAGCATGCTGCTGGCTAAAAGCTGTTAGCATAAACACGTAGCAAACAGGAAGACACGACGTCTGATGTTACCATGCGCAGCGGGGCAGGAAACAGTATACCTTATTCTCATAGGCTAGTTTGTTAGCCAATCAGAGTCCAGCAAATTCAAATAATGAATATGAACGAGCTGCTGCCGAAGCCTGACGGAAGGAGACGAATTTTGATGCAGACAGATTGAAAGGTTTGTTAATCAGTGTTTCCTGACGTTTTTTAGATATAAAATGTTTCATATTACTGGTTAATATTTAAGAAATAACCACAGAGTCCTGAAATTTGTATGAAATGGCTTCTTTAAGGCCCGTTTACAGACCATCTGAATCTGCTTTAGAATTATTTAACAAGTCAATGCCCATGCTGTTATACTATAAAGTATGTGGTATTAAATCAAAACATAATTTATCTTTAAATTAGACAGAAGATAGAAGAAATCCACCATCAGTGCTGTTTTATATCCAATATTTCAGTTGTATAATTTATATATACATATGTCTAAGATTCCTCCACACAGGGCCATGGATGTTACTGATATGACCGTGAGGGTGGTACCTGTTGAAACTTTTGTATCCCGGTAGGTTGGTTTTGGGCTCTAGTTCAACCATGCGGGGGGTAAGCGTGTCAGCCAAAGCTGGGTCGTTGATGATGGCCTGCTCCCAGGGTGAGTGATATGACTTAGGCACAGCTGTACTGTTGAACTTCTCTGGAGGGATGTCTTTCAAAGGACCTCCATATCCTGAACAAGTTACACAACACAGACACGAAATCAGGACCTTTTTGTCAAATATGTCAAATAAAGAGCATTTATCTTTTGGTGTGACAATTTGAGTTTTTCTTTGGTGTTTTTTATTTTGTTTGAATAGTTTTGGTTATTTTGCTTCCATGTGTTCAGACTTGTCCCCTTCTTCCAGCTCCTCATTAACCGCCAACTTCTTTGCTAATTAGCACAACTGTGACTATTTAATAATCACCCATCCCTTTATATAATATACTTCCTTTTTATTCTAAGAGCCTTTCTACTCCTGCCATGTTGCTTTTCTTGTTTTGTTTTGCCTTGTTTGCTTCGTAAGTTTCTGTTTGATCAATAAACTTTGTTTTTTCCGGCTTCCAGAACCTAGCTGCCTGCTGCCTCCTCCTTCCCCTTGCCTTCGTTTTACCATGTTTCTCTATAGTTTTCATAACAATAAACATTTAATAAAAAATAATAATTAAATAAACATTAATAATTGTTGACAAGCAAGCCTCTTGTCTATGCAAAGAAGATCTTTCTTTCTGCTAACAGGCAAGTCAAATTTAGAACAAAATTTTCTTCATTTGAACATTTGGCGGTAAGAAAATCAGGTACTTTTGAGAATAACTATAATATACTATAATATTTTACTATAAATACTAAACTATAAATATACTATATATACTATACATTAGGCCTGGGTGATAAATCGATTAAACAAATTAATTTGAATTTTTTGTTGCGGGCGATTTAAAAAAATGAATGGAGTTTTTGCGTAGTGGCGCTTTTTGGCTCTCTGATGTTTCTGTAGTCTTAGTTTCACATAGTTTGCTGCCACAGACGTGCAGCAAGAGACCCCGTACTGCAACATTTGTATAAAGCCCGTCGCAGTCAAAGGTAGCACCACAAACTCATTCTAACACCTGAAACAGAGGTATTCAGCCAAACATGAAAAGCACCAGTCTCTCTGAGACAAACAAAAACCGTAGTGACCAACAAACGTTAGCTAAAAACAGCTAACTGTAGCTAAATCCTTTGCACAATGCACCGCATATGAAAGCAGGCACATGGAGGACAATCACAGAAGCGGTTGCTTTAAGTTGTCTGCCGTTTGTAATAAGTTGGGGAAAATTGGAAAAAAGTTGTAAATTGACTTTAAAAAATACAATCACCCAGCCCTTTACAATCAATACTTTCAATACTTTTTATTTAATCAAAGATCATGGTTAATGAATGTGCAATGTGATTTTCACAGATTTTAAATTCATTTTGGTTTATGGTTGCAACTTAAATTATGATAAATTATAATAATTTTGTTAAAACTAGCAGTTTTTAAGGTTGTTGGGCCATCTGTGCCCCCCAACAAAGATTTTCTAGTCAATGGTCAATGGAGAAACCAAGTGTTGGTAAACTAACAGCAGTGTAAAGACTTTTACAGCAATGCGTCATTATCTATCCTAATATAGACGAGCTATTAGTTTGACGATCAGATCTGGAACATTCAGTTTCTATTAACTTCTACAAATCTTCAGCAGGTAAGATATAAATTGTTCATAACATTTACACAGAACCCCATTTAAAAAGAATCAGAACTATCCCTTTGAAGTTGACAGTAAAATAAACCACATAACAGCTTCCTGTGTTTGTGTTTATGTCCATGTGTACGCCTGCATGTATGACCCCCTACAGAGTTCATGTGTGTAGAAGGGAGAGGCCTGTCCAAAGAATTATCCTTCAAACCAGGAGCATCAATCAGAGGGGGGGCTCGCAAGCTCTAACATTACATAACACGGGGCGCCGTGTCACGTCCTAACCTCTCACAATGAACAATCTCCCCTTCCTGAGTTTACGCTTTGCCCTGAGGAGGAAGCAGGAGGGACAGAACAGAACCTGAGGGGAAGTTTACAAATTTTGGGGAGAATCTAGAACTAAACATTATTGTAAATGTTTTCTGAGTCCATAGACGTTTGTTACTGTGATTTGGACTCTTGGTTGAGTTGACATTTTTTTGGTGGGAGGGATTTTACACACCCAGATTCATATGGTGAAAATCAGAGTCTTGGAGAACAGATAAACAGCATTTTTGGACATCTTGAAACCTAAAAACATTGATTTTCATCTGCTTTGATAATTTAAACTACACTCTCATGTTGAAATTAGTTTTCACTGTATATGACTGTAACATGGTACGCTCTGAAGGAACATGAAACATGATGTAAGGATGGAGGTGTTATTTTAAGGCTTTTTACCATTTGATACCAAATGCACTTTGACCTAATTTCTCTTCCAGCTGGAGTGACTTCATTCAGATACAGTAGAGTGGTGTCTGGTACAGAAATAACTCCATCACCACCCAACTCATCCTGAAATCAGGATTGGGTTTTTCTGTCATCTGGTCAAAAGCTAGACGTGAGGGGAGGATGTGAGTGCACAGCAGATGGTATCAGTGGTACAAGAGGTAAACAGGAAACACATCCTGTGACTAAAACTCAACAAATTTTGAACAGGTTTAGAACAAGGAGGGTTTGAACTGAAGAAAAAAGAGGAGACGCAATGTGGAGGCTTAAAACGAGTGTGGGACGAAGGCAGAAAGAAACAAAGAGGAGAATAAAAAAAGTCACCATATTTAGCCTGAGGCCAGCAGATTTCAGGCAAGAAAAAATGCTTTCCAATGTGATCAAAGCCTGCGTCAGTACAAACAATGAAAAACAATCCTTTTCAGAACATGGTACATGCAGTACTTTGTACACAGCCCATCCTTTCAGTCCTCCTTCAGAAGAAGAAAAACTTACAGTGAAAATTAAATTTAATAAAAATAAACTTAATTTACACAGCTCAGTTATGAATTGGCTGTAAAAAGCATTTACATTTCAATCAAACTAGTTCCAAGAAGAGACAGAGAGTTGAACATAAATCTAGGGCCAGTTTTAGCCACAGCGTATCATCACTTGAAACATGTTACAATGTACTGTATCACCAGTGTTCCTTACCCGGGGCAATACTGTCTGGATTTGCCACCATTTTTGTATCTGGTGCGTTAGATGTCACTTCAGATGGCTGGTCGACACCCAAGTTGTTCTCGCTGCCGTTGCTGCTGGCGGCATTCTCATTCTGGGAAACCACTCTGTTCTGAAAGAAGGATCAAAGAGGTCAGATGAGCTTTAAAGAAAAGTTTAGAACCTATTTCATATCCATGTTGATTGAAATTGAAAGCAATACTTCAGCTCTTTTGAAGTGGGTTTCTGCAGAAAGGGCATGAACAATTAATGTCTTAGCTGTCACTGATAACTCTCTGAATAACCTCAGTTTGGAGAAAGAAAGATTAGTTTTGACAAAAGTTAAGATAAAAGTGGATTATTGCTATTATTATATTTTAAAACAACACCAATCTCAAAAATTTAATAGTTCTTTGTCAAAACACAATTTAAAAAAACAGCAGTTTATTTCACACCAAAGTTATTTTAGCAAAATGCTAAGATATTCCTGCTGATAGGGCAGCAGTCTGCACCAGAAGCAATTCGGCTAGCTGCTACTACAGCTAACGTCTGCTAGAACTAGCTGCTGCTACAGCTAACATCTGCTATAACTAGCTGCTGCTACAGCTAACATCTGCTATAACTAGCTGCTGCTACAGCTAACATCTGCTATAACTAGCTGCTGCTACAGCTAACATCTGCTATAACTAGCTGCTGCTACAGCTAACATCTGCTAGAACTAGCTGCTGCTACAGCTAACATCTGCTATAACTAGCTGCTGCTGCAACAGATAAGCTTTATAAACGATAACATTCTTGATCTTTGTTTTAGCTCAGAGCCCAGACTAATTGTTAGCATGTCAATGCTTCACACTACTGTAGCTCCTCTAAAGCTTTTAAAAAATTTCAAGCAAAACAGAGCGACTTTACCTTAAATGACCTCCAAACACTGATATTTGATACTTTTTAAAGATTTAAAAATAATTTTTTATACTTGCTTTTTCTAAAAACCATTTGTCCTAAAACAGTGGTGTTTACACAATAAATAACAAATATTATTGATTTCACACAAATAAATTGTTATTCTTATTTTATAAAGTTTAGAAGTGACAAAAATGTGAGAATCAGAAAGTTTTGCAGTAATTTGAGCAACAACATTCACATTAAGACATGTTTTAAGCACATACAGTATGATGACGTTACTTGGTATGAAAGTGACGGTCACCTGAACCTGCAGGGAATTAACACATAAATCTACTGCTTTTTCAGCTTAAAGGAACTGAGTGACTGATTTATCTCCTCCACTTTTTTGTTCAACAGCCTGCGCTGTAGATTTAAAGGTTTACTCCCACTGCTTTTCTAACATTATTACAGCAGTGACAAGCAGGCGTTCAAACAAAAAAAATTAATAAAACTACAGCCCACACGTTAAATAAAGACATACAGAGCTGGACGCTAGCTCATGGAGAAAGTCTCTCTTGGAAATGTAAATTACTTAACTCAGAATTTCATAATGTATCTTAATTTTAACTAAATCACATAATACATCTTATAATTACAAATATTCTTTCGCTCGTGATGTAAAAGACAGATCATGAGTGTTTTTAAACTTTATTCTAGAATAGCCTCCAAACAGCTATCAAGAAAAATTTAAAAAAGTGTTCTAGAAGTAAAAAACAAAACAAAATAATAATCCGTTTAAGTTACATGTCGTTTCATGACGTTAGTGAAACTTGATGACGATGACTGAAAGCTCCAGGGACTAATTATAAAAACGGAGAATATATATATTTGGCTGATAGCAGGCTGAGCTATTTTTTGACACATGACGAAAGTTAAACATAAATGGAGAAGTCATCGGATAGGTTTGCCATCAGGAGATATTTTCTACTAATCAGATGCCAAAATTTTTCATTTAAAGTTCAAATATCACAATTTTTCATGTTTTCCAAAGAAAACAGCAGAGAAACTGTCTGCTTGTGATGTTTTTTTGGTCAGTATTAGGAAGCGCAGGCTCCCTGCTTTCATCCCTCTGAAGAATATTTATGATGATTTACTCCGGCACTTCCTCAGGAAATGTTGACAGCTTGAAACAAAATCCTTCTATCGCCCTAAGCAATAAATAAACTGAGATTTGTGAGTGTTTCTTACTTCAAAGTTGAAGGGAAAAGCTTTCCTAGCTGGAGCAGAACAATTATTTTATCTACAACTTTCAAAGAGGGCAATGTGACACACAGAGGGCTAAAACGTACACGCAGAATGAAGAACAAGGGTTTAACGAGTGCTGCTTTTTAATTAGATATAACAGAAAGAAGTTTAGTTTAGCTTGATTAAATCTTTCAGGGAGCTTTGGAATATAAATTGCTTTATATAAAAACTGATTGGGCCAATAGGGGAAAAAGCTGACTTGGCACTTTGCCAGAGGGACGTTGATGAAGCTGCTCATGACCTGCTGGGAGAGTTTGACTGTATGCTGCTCTACATCTTCAAGCATTTCATTTTCATGAAAATATTTGTGATATTTTTCATGAGATGGTAAGAAATTATGGTAAAAAAAATAATAATAACACACAGTGGAGAAGAAGAAGTCTCTCAATCGTTATTGAACAGAACCAACAAATTAAAACATGATGTCGAAAAAAAGTTCAAATGATACCTCCGAACACTGAGTGGGTTGTGTAATACTGTTATTTTAAAAGTATTTTCTTTGCTCAGTTTTGCTCTGACAATATTGGTACCACAGATATGATTATAGTTTGCAAGTTTCGAAGCCCACAATAAATTGTAAAGTTTTGCGCTTAAGAAAATTAAGCTTTTCAATCTTTATAGGAATTATTGTTCAAACAAATTATACGTTTTTTTTTCTTACATTGAGCTGCATGTTGGTTTCATTCTGGAGGCTTTCAAAAGTGTATTTTTCAGAGCGTCTCTGACGCATTTTGAAAAGCCGGGAGCCTCGGTTGGAGGCAAGAGACAGCTCCTCCAGCATGATGTCTTTAGGCACGCTCACTTTCTTCCCAAGATCCATCTGTACATCTGTAAAATAGGAGACAAATGTTGGCTGTATTCAGCAAATGCAAACCAATTAATCTATCAATCAAATGTTTCTAAATAAAAAATATATTCACTCCCCAAAGAAAAAAAACCCCATACATGGAATGCTGACAAGGTTTTCCTGCCAACATGATGGATGAGGAATTATCTTTCCAACACATCAAGTCATGCCTGCTGCTTGTTCTGTGGTTCGTTCCTCTTGTTGCATCCTGATCATAGACATGTCATAGGCCCACATCCAAACACTAGATCCATAGTTTACCAGAATATCTCTCAGCTGTCAGTAGCCCTCAGACCCTCCCTACTCTGAGTCACACAGTTGTTTTCACCCTAAAATAGTACACTCAAAGGACGACAACAAAGGGATTAGTTTCTTTGGGCTTTAAAAAAATTGTAATTGCTTATTTATATATCCTGGGGAAGGTTAATAACTGTTGCGTTGGAAACACATCTGACTTATGCCTTTAACAAAGAGTGAAGGACAAAGTTAAGTTTTACTTAGTTAAAGGGATAGTTCAGAAATTTCTGCAAAAAGGTTATGTAAACAATTCTCTCATGTTAATAGCTCTTTGAATGAGCTCAGGCTGGAGACTGATGAGCTAACAGCTACTTAGACTTGCTAACCGCTAATCCCAGTCATTAGCCCAGACCAAATGTGGATTATATTACATTTAAAATGACTTAAATCTCAGCATTTCATACAAATGCTATTTTACAAACCTTTATTTCACAGTTTGTTGCTCATTAGTGTCTATCTAGAGTTATGTGCTGATTTGATTGTGTAAATACTGGCAACAGTTAGCTCTAGCCCTTTTTATGCAGTTTGGAGTGCTTTTGTCAGGAATTTAATAATGTTTCTGCAACAATATCCCTGTAATCTAAAGTTGACAGCAGTATAAAGAGTTATATAACAGAATTCACATTCAAAACGACAGGTATTTTCTTTGCTCTTGGCCCCCATGCAGACTGGCTGTTAGCTTGTCAATCTGGTGTCAAATCTAATCCCGAAATCTCCAAAATGAATGTTCAAGGAGTTCCTACAACAGCTAATGACTGTTTCTAGCCTTTTCTACATCACATCCACCTCAAAAGATCTCATCTATCTTTTATTTATCCCTAAGATTACAATTTGTCTTTAGCTTAGCTTGGCTAGCATGGTGCACTAGCTAATAATAAGTTCTCTACACAACCTCGACTAAACCAAGCTTTTATTTTAAACTCACAAATCTGATTAAAAATATGGAAAACGTAGATGAATGAAAGACACTGTTTCTGAAGTGTGTGGGTGATATAAAATCTGAATGAAAGCAACAAGTAATGGAGGAGATCCTGATGTTTGGTACCTTCCAGGCCTTGAACTTCCCTGCAGATTGCTGCTGCCTGGATTTTCCGTTCTCTGGTTGTCATGGTAGAGAACTGTGACATGGCTGCCCTTTGGGAATTTGTTGTGAGAACAAAAAAATAAAAGTCACCAGAGACAGCACACATCAGTACAAGCTGTTCAGATAAATAACGGGAGACAAAAGCAAGGCAACTGCTTTTTGGCCATCGATTTGTCAACATCAAGCATCCACCACACGCTCAAAGAGCCACTGAAGCAGATAGAATTTATTGGGGCAGTGAAAAGGGCAAAGTTAGCACATCTCTTTAAATAACCTTGGGCTGTTAAGCGCCAAGCACATGCTCTTCAGACGTGGCAGTCAGCCGTGTCAGAGGGTCTAGGAATCAATATGTTTGAAATTGCCCAAGTGGGCTGATAGGACGCAGATGGCGAACCGCGTGCTGTCACAGCAAACATCCAACATAGAAGGTGAAATCAGTGGAAAGTTTACACCAAGTTGTCATTGAACAGAAGTGTTTCATTTAGCTCCAAAATATTAAAGAGACCTTTTCATAAAACAAAGGAGGGATTCACAGTGATTGGTGAAGGGTTATTTACCATAAATATACCATGTAAATTCTTTTTGTTTGGATTTAGTAAAAAGAATTTGATCCTGATAATCTAAACAACAATAAATTAAAAAGACAGAGGAGTAACATTTTTGTTATTATTAACTATGACACAAACTATCACGATAACACTGAGGAAAGAGCTGCAGGTGGTAGTGGGGGTCATGCTTGTCTCAAAGATCGAGCGTCACATTCAAAGCAGACGGCACACCTGTGGAGAGGCCTGTGTGATGCTTACCTGTCCTGAAGGCCCCTCAGGGGGTCGCCTTAGCTGTGCCTGTCTCCTCAGGGTGGGAAGTCAGAAAGGTGAGAAGCAGAAGGGTCAGGCTAAGTGGGACGATCTGTGTAGGTGCTTTGGCTCCCCGATACTAGAGCTGATCGTGTGGGGAGGGGTGAGCAAAGAGGGCTGAAGCCTGACCTGACTGACTGACTGAGTGGGTGGGTGTCACTTTGTCTGTTGTCATCGGCATTTAGCTCTCAAGCAAAAAGTAGGGGGCTAAATTTAGAGTGCTGGCAATACTGCTCACTTTGCTCTCTGTTGTAGCCAACAGCTCTGAATTGATGTCTGAAGACAACTTTAAAGTATTTAAAATTCATGATGCTTTGAATGGGACTTTACAGAAAACAAATTAATAAAATAAATACAACTCAGTATATAAAGACGTTCTTTAGATTCATTTTAGCGTACTTCTGTTGTACGAAAGTGAAGTTGAGACTTCCTGTTTAGCGGTGCTGATGTGTTGTATTTGTTGGAGCTGAAGTCTTCGCACTACAGACGTCGGGCTGAAGGTTCCGCCAACTCGCAATACATTTAGTCCGATTTTTTAAAGTAACTAATTACAGCTAAACATGTTAGAGATATGGACCTTTGAACTTACTGAAGCAAAGTCAGAGCAACGGAAATCAACACCTGGAAAGAACTTTTTGAGTTTGGGCTTTATTTTTCAGCAAGAAAAATGTACTGATTGTTGCATGAAGAAGGCGGGGCTTAAAACTTGCAACCAGCCACTGGGGGCACTCTTTTTGTTTTAGCTTTAAAATCTGCATAATGTTTCTTTGTTTAGGTATAATGTATAATGTATAGATAAATAGGCCAGTGACCAGAATTATTATTATTATTAATTAGTGATTTGCTTCAGATTTAGGCACATTTGTTTTTTCTATAGAACATCTATGGATTGGGTCAACATTTACAACTTTTTAATCGATGAAAGATCTTAGTTTCAATAACAATGTTATTGTTTGTAACGCTGCTAAAAATTGTTGAATGAACTTGATTGTTTCATATTTTATTACTTTTTTTGTATGAAGAAGTTATTTTCTTGAAATTCCATATCTCTGGGCTTTGTCAACATGATGTCTTAGGGCTGATCCACAGAGTGCCTTAGACTGGCCAAAATAAAAGTCCACTCTGACATGTTCAGGTTTGTTTTATTGGAGACTCAGAAAACCAGTCAGTATCCGGTGTGACCACCATGTGCCTCACGCAGACCCCCCCAATAAACAAAACTGAACATTTCCGAATGGCTTTTTATTGTGAGTCCCAGTCTAAGGCACACCTGTGCAATAATCATGCTGTCCAATCAGCATCTTAATATGACACACCTGTGAGGTGGGATGGATTATCTCTGCTCACTATTACAGATTTAGACAGATTTTTGAACAATATTTGAGATAAATGGTTATTTATGTGGAAAAGGTTTTAGATCTTTGAGTTCATCTCATAAAAGATGGGAGCAAAAACACAAGTGTTGTGTTTATATTCTTGTGCAGTATATTTTGGTGTAATATACTGTAGATGCACTAAAGTGAAGAAGAAATTTATTTAAATGAATTGGCTAAGCTTTTCTATAAAACATAAAGCTGGTCACAGTTATCCTCATCAGGATTGGAGAACAGCAAATGATAAATTCATTTGGATTGTAGCTTCCTCAAGGCTTACACAGCAGTCAGATACTATTGGTTTTAAATGCCATCATGTGGATGTACTCTAACATGGTTAACCTCATCTTAAAAAATGGTCGCTTTGTATTACCTCTGCTAAATGTAATTCATTTATATGGTACAATTTGAGGAGTGTTTGTGTTTGCACGGTGAAGGTCACTGTGTGACCACTAGAACACACAACAGCCTGCAGATAAAAATTTAGGGTAGCAACTTTAGATTCAACATAAAATCTTTTGAAAACTTTTTTTTTTATGGTCTGGTCTTATTTTGGCTCAAGTTCTACTTTTGAATCCACCGAAGTTGCTTTCTGGATGTGGAAACATTTTCTGTTAATAGTCTCCCCCACTGTTTTCTTATCTGTCATTCTCTAATGATGCAGCTACACTTGGTAGCCACTGTTGTTATGTAACCGGTGGTCACCATGGAAACCCACCCCCCACCACCCCCCTCCCAACTCCCTGAACTGAACATGGAGTGACTATTCAAGACTTCACATCACATAAAGCAGTTAATGGGATTAAAAAAAAAAACAAGAAAATGAACCTGAGGAAAATATTTTAAGCCTGAGCTGAAAAAAAGGAACAAAATCACAATATAATTTCAGAAATATGGCTAATTGTTTTTGTTTATTTCTTCAAATCTGGATGAAACAGAAACTGGTGTTGTTGAATTATTGGCATATTACTTAATGTTTCAATGAAAACTATACAGTATCATTACAGGTATGATGCAGTGGAATAAAACAGTTGCTTTATGATAATGTAAACTCTGTGGTTGAAAACATCTGGAACTTTATAATAAACACATAAAACCTAAAACTCTTCCTGCAACTTGTACTAAAACAATCCTTTATATAGACTTCATACTGAAATATCATCCGTTCCCCGTCTTTAATAAAACTGTAACGAGTAATGCACCAATTAAAATGCTTCTGGTAGATGAGCAAATTAATCTGACTTATTAGAGGTTATGTAATATGTTCGCCTGCAACATGCTGAGTTGTGGCACTAACCTTTCCCCCCAAGTTTTAAGCCTCATTTCTAAAGGCACCACTAATTACATTTTGACGTTCCGATTTCCTGTAGTGAAAACATCTCTAATCCTGTCCTTAAGCTCTGCAGTCTGTACGCAAAACAAAACATATTTTTAAAAGGATCATAATCACTCCAAACAAGAAGAAAATCCACAGCAGAAGAATGTGAACTGCAAAAACAAACATCAAAACAATCACAATTATCACACCTCAATAAACAATCTTTCCTTCCTCGTCTTGGTAACTTTGTCTTTCATGAAACAAAACAAAGTCATAGTTTCTTGTAATGTGCCTTTTTTCTGTCATTAACATCCCAACAGTCCTAACGACTCCAGAGAGAATCAGTAATCTAAGTTTAATATATCATGATTATTCTAATTTAATCTTTGTTTAGGAGTTTACACAAGTCTGCATAATGGGCTATAAAATTACAGACCTAAAACTGGATGATGTGGTCTATCACTGATATTGAGTTATTTCCAGCTGTATTGCAACACGATACATTGTTTATCTCAATATATCAATAATTCCTCCAAAATTAAAGACATTCCACATAAAAGACTCTCACCTGAAATTAAATGACTGTCTATTATTTACTCGTGTAAGTAAAGGTTAGCATTGTAGCTTTCATCTATTGATACTTTCTAAATTTAGAAAAAAAAATTAAAAAGCCATTTTTTTTAAACTACATAATTTTCTTTTTTCATAAACCCTCCAAAAACAAATTATAAGTCAATAATTTGCAATTAATCATGGAAATACTGATAACTCACATCTTTTCCATCTTTCTTTGCTAATATATATTTTTATCTTTGCATCCTGCTACTGCAATGTGACTTAAACTTTTCAGGTTCTTATCCACACAATAAGAGTAACAGATCCCAACTAATGTCAATCAAAGTATAAAAAATTTTGTTAATTACCGTATCAACAAAGGGCATGATAATTAGTCATTGCAACAGCTATGGTGAAAATGTCATTAACACTAATTTCTAAATTGACTAAATACTTTCTTGGGGTCATTTCTGGATCCCAGAATGGAGTTTAATGACCTCCAGTAAAATCCCAACGTCAACCCTGGGAGGATGAACCCTGACCCCTTCCAAACAACGTGCTTAATTCTTCATCTGATGACACACCGCTCAGGCCCACTGTGTATGTACAGCTGAGTGTTATGTAACTTTGTTAGTTTCCATATATTGACCCGCTTGATCATCTTTTCTAATGTACGTGTTGCATGCAAAGCACATGATTTCAGCTGAAAACCCATAAACTCTCAAAATAAAGCAAAACAGAGCAATAGTTTTTGAAAAAATGAAATGAAGGAAAAGCTCTACCTGGAGTTAAATGCGTCTTATGGAATCTCTGTATAACAATGTGTTACTAAATGCACAGGCTGAGCTGCATCCTACCGCCTCCAGCTCCAGGCACTGCTGCTGTACACTGACTTGTACGTGTGCTTTTCTGGTGGCTTGTTACTTCCAGACGTACACATCAGAGGCCTCTGGCTTTTCTCGGACACATACGTTTGAGGTTGCCACTGCCTGGGCAGGGATCTGTAACCAACATGGCTTACAGGGGTGGAAACGGGTCGCCTTGTTGGGGACGCAAATGAAGGAATTGGAGCTCGACTTCGACCACAGCTTTGGTTCCAAGTTTGGCTGCCTGTTTTCTGTGAGGCTTGGTAAGTAACCTTGGCCTTCCAATCTCCAAGAGCCTCCGGCAGGATTTTACGCTGAGCTGCCAAGCAGACATTTGAAGCAAGGGATTGCTGGAGGTTCTGAACAGCAAAGGCTTCATCTACAAGCCCGAGGGGATGCCGGGAGGCTGCCTCCCAGGGGGTCAGGGGTTTGAAGCCTTTTTCCAACCAGGAGGTCTGCCTTGTAGGAGGGGTTGTGGGGCATCGACTTGGAGGTTTGGGAGAAGAAGAAGCAGAAGCTGATTTCTGGCCTGTGAATGGTGCCCTGGCTGGTGGGGAAAGGGAGAAACTCCTGCCAGCCGCCTGTAGAAAAGGATTCAGACATGCTTATTTTAGTAAGGGCTCATTATTATCTGGCTGACTTGCAAATAGACTTAGTAAAAAGTAAAAACTGGTAACTAGACCTTATTATTGCAGTTACATTATTTTAATTGCCATATTTCACAGATAAAAGTTTAAATATAAATCAATGATGGGATCTAAATTAGCCACAATGTTTAAACAAACTGAAAGGCAGCAATAAAATAAAATAAAACTTCCATTCAACTCTAAGTTTCTTCAAGCCTTTTGCCTCTTGTTTCTAAAAGCAACTGGGTCATAAGGGTGCATGAAACAAGCTTCAGCTTGTTTTCAGCGAGTTTGAATGGCTTGGCAACTAATAAATAGTGGAACATGCTAAAAGTTTAATATTTATTTATTTACTTTGATATCACTGTGGGGTTATATAAGGTAAAAATAAACCCTGTTCCTTTCACAGTCTCACAATTAATTCTGTTGAATACAGCAAAAATACAGAAAGGACAGTGCTGCCACCCTCTGGTAAAATGTGTACTATAAGAAAAATATTTAAAAAGGCAAAAACGGAACATAAATGAATAAAGAGGGTTAAAAAAGGAAATAATGGTTCATTGAGGACTGACAGAGTAGAACTGGTCTTAAGAGCTTATGTACAATACTGGAAAAAGTTAGTCATTTCTTTATAACTAGCTTCGAGCAAGCGAAACCTTTTTGTCTTTTATCTTTAATGTGTTTGAATATTTGTTTTCAGGGTTTCAGAAAGTTTGTTTCGAGAGGGGCTTCTCGTCTTATTCACTAATTTTAGGAGGAATGTTTAGTTGTTGTTTGTGTAAGCTGCTTAACTCTGTTCTGTGACTCATTCAGAAAATAAAAAGGCTTATAACTTTAACAGCTGAACTGTTGCTGCGTTGGCTCTTTAGAAAATTTAAAAGGGAGCTCTTTATAAACTGGACCCTTTACTAGCAGACAAACCAGCTAGCTTACTAGCTAGCTAGAGTTTATGCTACTAACAGCCTGTCAAAAATATTCAACATTTCTATTCATTTAGTTTACCAATGAAAGTCAGTATTTTAGCACCAACAACAACATTATATAGGATCTATTAGTTAAAAAGTCCCTATTTCTTAAGTCAAAAAATTTGAAAGACCTTTGGAAGTTTGGAGAACATCAAGACCACTTACAAATATGAAAATAAAATCTGACTCTTTTATAAGTCAAATTAGGGGTAATTTAAAAATTTTGTGTAGCATCTTACATAGTAGTGTCCACACAAACATGTGGCTTTGAGACGGAAAGGTTAGTGCTCTTTCCTGTAAAGACAATATGAATATGCATGAGTAATCAGCAAGTGGAGGGAGTAAAATGTTGTCAGATATAGTGACAGAAAGCTTCCAACTAATGTGATATTGAAACTCCTGGGTGACGAATACCTTTTCAAATGTTTGACACAAATCTTGCTTTTGGATACAAGAATCAAATCACCCAAATTATTCAGCAAGAATGTGGTTTGCAAGCACTTGTCTCAACTCCTAATGAAGTTGCTTAAAAAGACTTGTGTTTGTTTCATGCAAAAGATGTTGGTATTCACAAGTGAAAAACATTCTGAAAGAACTATAGAAGGAATCATAAAGACATGCTTAAAGGAGAAAAAGGAAAAAAAGCCAAATAAGGATGAAAGATAGTTTAATGACACTGCAATGAATCATACGTAAAGTGCACAATAAAGAGAAACAAAGAAAAACAGAAAAGGAAATGACAAAAGTGAACCAAAAAACAAAAATGAACAAAAAAACACTATTAGTGTGCGTTGTCTTGCTGACAAATACCACTATTTCAGAAATTCTTCTTGTGCATCAGAAATTAGCCACGTGCAGAATGTAATAAAAAATAAACCAAAGATGAACCTAGTAACAGAAACAGAACTGCTGTTGAAGTGAGTAATCATTTCTAAAATATATTGGTTTTTGGTGGCTTGAGTTGAAATCTAATCCTACAATATGGACCTCAGATCTTGACTTCACACGAGAGAGTTTAAAAATAGTATCTAACATGATGCAACAGCTGGTAAAAAGCTTTAAATAAAACAACCCCGCATATGGAGGTGCTACAGGAAAGAAACAGAAAACACAGAAGAAAAATAATCATTAAAACAATTTAATATTTAAGCAAGCCATTATTCATTAAGGGTCACAGGCGATTTTTCTTTGATCTAAAAATGACCTGAGACACCAAAGTTGTTCCATAATATATGTACTTGACTTCCCTGACGTTGCAAATGTACCCATATCATTACAGCCCACACCCATTTCTTGGACTCCACATGTCCTTAAATGCTGTACATTGACTTTTATCAATCCATTCTAGTCATTAAAATCTCATAATCTGTTAAAACGCACGTTAGTTTGTCACATAAAGTTTCCTTGCCTTTTAAAATAAACCTCGATCTTTCACAGCCTTACACCATTCAGTTCTGATCTCAGTTTTTATTTTACCATCTTCAAACTGAGCTTAAAGCTCCCCTACATTCTTATACTGTCATTACTCTGGATTTATTTACCTAAATGATCTCAGTTCAGTGTCATTTTCCATAAAGAGATGACATTTTATGGAAACAGAGGGCATTTGATTCCTATGTGATAGGCTTTCTCGCTGTCTTAATGAGGCCTTTGAAATTAGAACTGAAAACTTGTAAACTGCTTTGTTATATGGCAATAACAAAATCAGGAAGGGTGATGAGTCATTGCAAAAGCAAGTTTCCAGTATGTGCTCATTTTCTTCCACTTGTCAGTGTACTACAAGAGCATAAAACCTTCGATACAAGTACATGCCTCCCATAATTCAAGAAGAATCACTCTTTTTCAACAGCTGTAGGTTTCCACACCTGAGCGGAGCTCTTGTTAGCTGTGAATTTAGGTTTGGGAGCAGAAGCAGTGCTGCCACCAGAGACAGATTCGGGCCTAGCAGCCATGGGAAAATTAGGAGCAATGTAGCTACTGGTAGACTGTGGTTTGTAGGGTGTTGCCAGGTAAGGAGGGCTACTGGCAGGCTGGTAAGCAGCCTGGATTGTTTGTTGGTATGGAAGGTTTGAAGATTGAGGGATTTGGGGATGATAGGCTGGTGGAACAGGCTGCTGATAGTGTTGGTTATATTCTTGCTGGTATGGACTACCTGGATGCTGCTGATAAGGGTAAACATGAGCTTGGGGTTGCTGGTACTGGCTATCATGTGTAACAGACTGCATGGGTATACCATAGACTTGCTGAGGATATGGAGCACTATATGGTCCAGTTTGCTGGACAGGCGCCATTTGCTCATATCTAATTGGTTGACTCTCAGGGGGTGGATTAGGAGGTGAACAGCTAGGCTTTGGTGTAGGGGGTTTAGCAGCCTCAGCTCCTGGACCAAAGATAAAGAGTGAGGAATCTAGTTTATAGGGCTGATGTTTCATGACATCTATAACATTGAGAGGTTTAGGGGCAGGCATTGGTTTTTCCTGATCTTTTTTCTTTGGTTTGATTAAAGGACTACTTGAAGGAGGCTGCTTTGTTGCTGCTGGGGGATAAAAAGGGGACTGTATAGGATTATATGCCCGGGGAGGTGGAGCACGTACATTGGGGGTGTATCTCCATTCATTTGGTAAGGAAGCCGCTGGTGATGTTGACCGACTTGCTTTGTTTGCTTCCACAGTCTCCGAATCCACAACGAACTTTTCCATACGGGACTGCCTCTTTGCAAACATATCAGCTCCTTTTCCTTTGACAACTGGCATCTCATAAGCTGAACCAAGGGATGGTTTAGGGTTCAATACAGTGGCCATTGGGTTAACAGGTGATGAAGTTTTTTGAACAACAGCAAATGAGTTCATTCGCCGGGGTGGAGGAGGAGGGGTCTGGTTTAGAGAGGGCTGAGGTGGATGCCAGGGTTTAGGTGAAGGATGGATGTTCATTGTAGATGTGGGAACATTTGGATGAGATTGTTGTAGCTGTGGTCTCCAGTCATTTCCAGGAGCTTGAAGTTGCACCTGGCCTGAAGGCCACATACTCATTTGCTGATGTTGTTGAGCATTTGGAGTGGACTGTTGCCAGTTTGGTTGTGGTGTAGCCTGGGGTGAAGCTGGTTGAGCCCAAGGTGGCTGATTCTGGGCCTGATTTTGTTCCTGAGCCCAAGAACTTATGTGTTGCTGACCACTATGGTCTGGAGGGTGTTGAGCCCATGAAGGTTCAGGTTGAGCCTGAGGAGGAACTGGTGCCCATGGATTCAGATTGACTTGAGCCTGTGCTTGAGGTTGTACTTGAGGTGCATGGATCCAGGGTGCCTGAGATTGGACTTGAGTTTGGGATGGGGCCCATGCGTTAAAAGATGGTTGCTGCTGAGACTGAGCTGAAACCCAAGGTGGTTGAGATTGACCTGGTGCTTCAGCCTTTGGCCATGATTGTTGCAAATCTGGGTGATCCTGTTGCTGAACCCAAGGAGGTTGTGGCTGTGTTTCTGGTTGAGCTTGTTGAACCCAAGGGGGTTGAGCTTGGGCTTTTTGTTGAGGTTGATGCACCCATGGTGGTTGCTGTTGAGAGTCTGTCTGTGATGGCTGTGTCCATGGGTTCTGGGGCTGTGGCTGCATAGATTCTGGGGCTTGACCCCAGGTCGGTTGGATTTGCTGCAAGTGTGGCTTTTCCTTCATGTGTGACCAAGGTGGCTGAACTTGTGGCTGAGACTGTGTATGCTCTTGAGGTTGGGCCCAGGGTGGCTGAGTGTTTGCAAAGCCTTGTCCTTGCGCTTCAGGCTGGGTCCAAGTTGGTTGACTTTGAGGGGCCCAAGTATTTGTGGGATGCTGAGGAAGTGCTTGGTTCTGAGTTGGCTGATGGGTAACCCATGTTGGCTGTGATGAAGACTGACTTGGAGGTGGGTTCTGGGGTTGTATTTTCACTGACTGCCAAGAACAGGAAGATGACTGTTGCTGTGCTTGTGTTTGTACTGCACCCCATGTTGCCACTTGTGAAGTTTCAGACTGCTTAGCAGAACTCATCTGACTGTTTGCCTCCTGGGCTGTTACTTCTACAGGCTGCTGATGAGACTCTGGTTCTGGGACAGTCCATACATGCTGTTCTGCAGTGGGGGTCTTGGCAGGAGTCTCCTGGGGAGCAGGAGGGGTAGAAGACTCTGGGGCAGGTGCAGAGGTTGGCTCCAGTTCTAGAACATGGACAGTCTCTGTGGTGGGGGCTGCAGCAGGTGTGGATAGACTATTTTCAGCACACTGAGGCATGTCCTGGTTTGCTGCTTCAATTGGAGGGGACCAAGGAGGAGAGTTGGGGTTGATTGCAGGTTTTGGGGCAACTGGTGGAGGAATCTTGTTTTTAACTCTTTGAGACTGGAGAAAATTGCAAGCTTCAGCCCCGAGGCTAAGGTAGTCCTCCTCGGGTCCAGACTCAAACCCCTTTTTATCACTCCGATTGAGAAGATTCAGTAATGCAGGGTTAGGTGATACTTTTGGAGTTTCTTTAAACGTGAACATTGGCTTGCCAACATTCCTTCTCCTTGAATCTAATAAAAAACCTGTCTTAATTGCAGGGGTAGAAATGCGCTCATCACGGGACGCGATCTGCTCTCCTTGAGCCACAGAATCTTGGCTGGTTCCGCTCACTGCATGAGAATAATGGGTCTCCACCATGTTTTCTGATGTAAAAGGCTTTGCAGTACGATTGCTGAAAGAACTCTGAATTTCATTGGTTTGACGCTGGACTGTCCCATTGATGTTTGCAGAATAGTGCTGCATCTGTTGTTGCTCCTGATGATATTCTTGCTGTTGCTGATACATTTGCTGCCTCTGATAATCCATTTGTTCATACTGCTGCTGCTGAAATTGTTGATATTGCTGCTGCTGTTGATAGTTCTGTTGCTGCTCATAGTACTGTTGATCTTTATATTGTTGGTAGTGCTGCTGGCTCTGTTGGTGCATGTTTACATCCATGTAAGCATGACCCTCAGCTGTAGACTGAAGGTAAGAGTGCTCTGCAATTTTCTTCTCAGTCTCTTGCACTGCCTCCACAGGTATCCCTTGGCGTCTAAGTTCCTCGTGTTCGGCAGAAATCTCATCCATCCTCTGACGCCGTTGTGCAAACATTACGGCACCCTTACCTTTCGTTTCAAGAGAAGATTCCATTTCTGCTTTGTTGTTAATTTCAAGAAGACTCCTGTCCAAATTTAAAGTTAGCACACCTTTACTACTTTGGGCATTGGACAGATAAGGCTTGTCTGACTTAAAATCAACGGAAGCTTCAAAAGTAAATTCTCCAGCCAGAATTTCGTGTTTGTTGTCTCCGTTAGCTTCTTCCTCTTCGTCACTGTCTTCTCTTGTGCCGTAGCTCACGAGTGTAAACTTTTTGGCCCTTTGACGATGTTTCTTGAACATCAACACCCCCTTGTTATTGGGGTTTGGTGGTGCAGCAGAAAGAAGGAGAGCAATACGTTTACATTTAGACTTGGCTTCCTTGACCTGTTTTTCAGACAGACTCTCGTTGCGCCTGAGCCCTGTATAAAGCAGAAAAATGAAGATTCTATGTTTATAACAGGTTTAGAAAAGTTATTACATCAAGGGAGAATTTTAAAGAAATCACTTGAACAGATTTCCTCCCAAACAAAAGTTTGAAAATTAACAAGGAGTCTTTGTTTTGTACAGAAGAACAACATTACAAACAGAGGACACCTTGCCCTATCAGAGTAAATTTGACTTGAATTTTCAATTTCTGTGATTCAAGTTGAAGGAAGTTCTTCCAAACTAAATTTGTAATGGAAATCTATGTTTGTTGAAGCTTTGCTCTGAATTCAAGCAGCTTGGCATGAATAAACTTTATTTTTCTTAAAGAGCTTGAGCAAAATAACATATAACACACCGGCAACCTTTTCTCCTGATAGTTATAATTAACTTTTTCTATTTGTGATTGTCTTACTTTGCACGTGTTTAATTTAGCTACACATAAACTACTGGCACATAAAGCAGCAATAAAGTTCTGCGATCCATATATAATGTTCTCATTTGTTCACTGAGAAGTCTCTGCGTTAAACCAAGCTATTCATTCTAATAAACAAGCCAGAAATATGAACAGAAAAAAATAGCCTGACTGCAATAAATTCTAAAGAGTCACGGGGTCTTTACAAGCAATTTAAGTTTCCTCAAACATATTTTCCCAGCAAATGGCCAACAACAAATACATGACAAACCCATGCTCATATAATGCAATCTTTCAAATCAAACAGGCTTAGTTTGTATTATCTCTGCTGGACTAACCTGAAGGTGGAGGAGACAACAGGAGTGAGCAACATGCTCACTGTTTCAGCTCAGTTAAAGCACCCAGTTAGAAAGGATCAGGTAACAGACTAGAGAAGCACATGCTGGTGTCTGTCAAAGAGCTGCTTCTGCAGGCATCATCAGAGAGCTGGTGTTATTTTTATGTCTTCTACACAGCTCGGAGGAGCACCTCGATATCCATATTCACCATCAAGACAGTTTTTAATCGTTCAGAATATTTTAAGAAGTAATTTAATCTCACATACGATCAGTTTAGTTCATCTTTTTATACCTCACTTCACTCTGATTGAATTTAAGAAGCTTTTAACCATCTGCATTTTGGTTCAGTCCTTCAGTAATTCCAGTTACGACAGGCTGTATCCGCTTTCATTCAAAGCAACAACCTCCCTCCACTAACGGCAGTAAAAGACTCATCCTATTTTAGAACTTACACACAGAGTGTCAGACTCTGGAATGCACACATGTTAACAAACCCACTTTATTATGGAATACTCAGTGAGACATGCGGTCATACTCTAAAGTTACTTACTAGCGTGCTTTGCCCGATGCTTGTTGGGTTGTTCTAGATCATCATCAGAGTCCTGCTCTTCTGCTGGCGTCACCTCCTCTGATGGAATTTCAAATGAGACAGTAAAAGAGCCAGGAATGCACTCATACTGCCCTCCTTCACTTTGGGATCCAACTCTTTCACTGACCCTAAGGCCACCCATGCTCAGGATGCCCCTCCCTTCTTCTGATGCTTCTGGCTGCTGAAAAATGACCTCCACTGGGTCCAGCATTGACGGGGAGTTGACCACCACTCCATGCTGCCTGAGTGGCTCTCTGATGGGACACGGCAGATAGGTTGATGTAGTGTCCGTAGTGGTATGAATTGTTTCATCAGAATCCCTGTTAGAAAAATCCCCCTCAATTCCACGAGCGCTCCCAAGAGAGGTGCAACCCCCATCATCCAAGGTTTGTTTAGACAAGGACACCTGAAGCTCCACCATATTTCCAGAGGAGAAGCACTGCTGGACTTCTACATCATCTTTCTTAAAAACCAGCTCATGATGCTTTGGGAGGAGGCTTTTGGTGTCCAACTCTCCATAGCTAGCTTTGTTTTGGGACTTAGATAAGTAGAGATCCCTAGGGACACCAGACCTTTGTTTTGGGGAGATGATGCGGAGGGTGGTGCTTTCTAAAGCCTCGTCGGAAGAGATCCTCTCACCACAAACCGTCTCTTCTGATTCCCAATCTTTAGAGGGGATGAAGTGGTATCTTTCAGAGAGAAAAGGGGGAGAATAACAGTGAGCTATGGAACAATTTTTGCTTTCTTATCATAAATTATTCTTTCAGAAAATCCATTTTTAGTTTGATTTGCTCAATAAAGACAGCGTTAAGGAATTTCTCTGCATGTGTGCATTTAAAAATTAGTTCAGTGGTTGAATGATCTGAACAGTGTTGTCCAATTACCTGTTCAGCTTGTCCTCAAGTTCTACAGAAGACACAACTAATTGATTCAAATCAGGTGTGTTGGAGCAGATAAACATCTGAAACATGGAGGTATAGTCCCTCAGAGACTACTCGTGCACGTCACTGCACTAAACCTGACTTACTTTGACGCCATCTTTTTTAGATCAATAGGATCTGCATTATTTTATCTTCTATAGAAATAACAAAAGAATACACCCACTAACACTTCAACAACCAATGTTTACATACTAAGGCCATTATTGTGCTTTAGGAGTTGTCAGGTTCAATTAATCAGATCTAATCTTCATGCAGAAAGTTAATCAAAAGGTCCGTGACCTGAAGTGGGGAGTAATTATAGTCAATCACTCCAATTCTGTCTTTCAAGGTGAGTGTTGAAGAGCATTTACAGAATGTCATTATCTCACTTGTGATACTGAATTCAAGACACAGAAACTTTAACCCTTTGTTTAGCATCGTGCTGCTAGCAAACACGTTTAAAGTAAATTAGAATACTGTTTGTACTGGAGAGGAAAATCAAACTGTTAACAGAACAGAGAGGATGAGCTTTACTCAATGTATCACTAAAGTACTACAGTCGGAACACACGCATCACATTTATGTTACATTCAAGTAGTTCCTGAAAGCCAAAAAGACCTTTACAGGACTTTATATACATCATATGAAGTCATACAACTTCCAGTACAATAATGGTCCAGTCACAGATCAGATTGGATGCATTGATGATCGTACAGCAGAGACAGACTGGATGTGGAGAAGTTTGCTTGTTTGGCTAGGATAACCACTCTTAAAAATTATCTGCTCTTACATAACAAGCAATACAAACTGCAACATAAACAAAGATGAAATGTATACACAAATTAGCCATAATATTATGAACACCAGCCTGATATTGTGGATTTTGGGGTGGGAACTCTGTAGATGTCCTAAAAAAGGGGCTGCTGTTGTATGAAAGTGCCACAAGGGGGAGGAACAGCTTTGCAGAAATGTAACAAGGAACCATCCTGATAATAAAGGGATGCAGATATTTTACACAGGTATATAATAAGTATAATAAGTATAATAAGATCAGCGTTTTTCCCCTTTTTTCTTAGGAGTCTTAATGTTGTAGCTGTATAGTTACTGTATGGTTCTACTGCACGAAGAAATAGAATAGAATTGTAATTTATGCGATTTATATAAATGTACAGTGGAATGAGACTAGGTCTGCAGCTCAAAGTACATGTAGAGGAAAGTAAAACAATGAAGTATAATTGAAAGCAACAAAATATGTGCATTACTTTTAAAGAGTTTGTAAAATAAGTTACAAGTTTAAAATATATATCAGCTTTTTTTAAAACATTTTAGCTACAGGCATTTTGTTTTATCCACAAAAATAAAAGTACATGTGCAAATCAAAACATCAGTCGCGCTTCTGTTTCCTTTAACATGCTAGTACAGTTTGACAAAAAGTCTGCATGGACTACAAGAAACTCTCCTGTTGATTTCCTGAAAGAACACTTCAAAATATCTGTAGCTAAATGAGGTTCCCTATTGGCTGGAAAACGGCTTGGCAGCAATCTGAGTTGCTACAGTAAGACAATCAGGTCAATGCGGCTGATACGTAACATCTAATTAAACAGTTACTTGAACTGATAAATCAAGCAAAAGGTCACCGTTCATAAAACTACAGGCGAAGTGCTAATATATTAATCTCAATGGGATTAACTTTTTTGATTTAGCTCATTTTAATGTGATCTGCAGGCGAGTTTAATGTTAGTTTAAATTAAGTTTAAATCTAATTAAACACAGTCTAATTCAATCCAGTTACAATCTAGTTTGCGTTTATAAATGTTAATTAATAAACAGCTGTCTTGCAACAACAGTTTGCATTAAATCTGCATCACCTCAGTACATCTGATACTCTACTAATACTGTAGCACTACCTTTTGACAAGCAGCTGCAGCCTGTCGATGGACGTGTCGATGAGAGCCAACGCCCTCAAGAGGGTGAGTTCGCCACACGGCTCCCCGTTGATTGACACCACCTCGTCACCCTCCTGGACTCCAGCCAGGACGGCGCGACCCCCGTCTTCTACCTGTGGAGGATTCAATGAAAGCAGACTGATCAGGAACAGGTGTGTGACTGTACTTGACTTCAGGTGAGTTTCCAGTTGGAGACAGTGTGAGACCTTGAGTATAAAATGAATGAGACACTTTGTGACTGAATTACTAAAAAATAGGCAAGACTTTTTACTAAAATGTTGCAGTTTAAAATTAAAAATCTTCATATGACTGTCATGTATTAAACTTGTCACAAAAGTGCCATACACACCATTTTAGAGTGATTCTAAGTTTTGATTTCTCACACATCTCGTTGAGATTCTATCTTTAGACAGATGAATATACAGGTCAGAAGAGAGCGGATCCATCAGTGACCCATGCTTTCATTTTCCTGTAACTGCTTTCTGCTGCTAAATTATTAATTCATAAATAATCATCAATTCTGAGCAAAATTCAATTTATAAGTTATCACACTAAAACCACAAATATTAGAGGATATGGATCAAGAAAATAAAATATTAGGAATAGATTACAACCAGGAAGACTGGAGTGAAATGTGAGGCGTACATCTGCATTATTTAAGTTGCAATTTAAAAAAATGGTACCTGTGTTACTCTTAAAGAGGGTGATGCAAATAAAGCCAAATTCTTTCCTGTTATATAAGAGCTAGCATTAGCATAGCTGCGTTGTACCAGTCCCATAAGTAAAAAGTGAAGTCAAAACTCTTTGAAAATGGAGAGTCTATAACATAAACACTTCTCAGCATTGTTGCAAATTTGGCCATCAAACACCTTCATGATTAAAGTTCCTCTGACAATGAGTGAAAGGATATCGGTGTAACTTACTAACAGTGCTGTTCAAGATGTTGTAATGTGAGAGGAGGGACATGCCTGAACAGAGGAGGGAGATGGAGAAACATGTTTACATTTTGAGCCTGTGGGGGAGGAAACCGACTTTTAAAGGAAAGAACAGTTTAATGAGTCCTTGTTATGGCTGCTGCTCCTCTATTAGAGGGTGAACTGCTTCGATAAGAGTTGTGACATGTGGGTAGGTGGTTGCTGTTTGGTTGTCCATCATGAGTTTCATCCCTGCTGCACTCTAATAAAGATTATTGCTTTTTAACTTCTCTCCTTCTTCGTGAATATTTGAAGTCTCTGACTAGGAGGGCAATCATTTCTGCCTGTGCAAACTCAAAACTTATTACAATATCAATTTAACACAAAAATCACTTAGAATATATTCATGGTGCAGAATAAAAATGGAAAGGGGGAAATCTGATCTAATGAAAACTGCATTGATGTGGAAAAACCTTGTTATCTGTAACTCAATATGAAAGTCCTGCTTTAAAAACGTGTTCTCCGGTGAATCTGGGTGACAAGAGAATCAATACGACATGAAAACTCTCAAAGTTTAATATTTTAAAAATTTACGAAATATATACTTTATCTTTTTATCAAAGTTTATCAGAGTATATTATCTCTGTTCTGAAATAAAAACATCTAAAGTTAAGCACATCAGCAGGGTTTAGACTGTAGTAAAGATGCTTCACCACTAGATGGCGCATGGGCACTTTGTTTAACTACCGGTATGTTTAACACCCTGCCAAGTTCTGCCATAGAAGGTAGAAAGAGGAATAACAGTTTAAACTAACAAAAAGCAAATATCTAAACACAAAATGTTGGTTTGATTTTAAGTAATGGGGCGTTCACGCCGGACGCTTTGTCAGCATCAAGCAACGCTTCCAGTTTGATGCTTGTAAATTGAAGCTTGTAACGTATATTACCTTCTGAGCAAAACAGAGCGCGTAGGCGGGGCTTCCTCTGTTGCCGTATGTTTTGAACTATGGCGGATCATATCGAGAGAGTGGCTTGGCTTTATTTGCTTAATAAAGCTTGACGTCGGGTGCATTAGCGATAAGCTTAATTTTTCCTGGCCCGCTTCATTGAAGTCACGTGCAATGACATCACTACAATGAGACGCTCTGATTGGTTGATGCACCGCTTCAAGAGCATCAAAAGTTCAGCTAGCTGAACTTCTGCGTTGCTCACGTTTCAAGTGTCAGAGCTTGAAAAGTTGACGCTGCTAACGCACACAAAGCGCCGCAGACACTCTGACGGCCCTCTGACGGACTCGACCATAGACTTTACATGTAATCTTGATGCTTCTGACGCTGACGCTTGGGCTGGTGTGAACGCACCATTAAGCAACAAGCAGAATAGTAAATCCAACATATGATGCTTTGAATAAACATAATTTATGAGTTCGATTATAGATCCAGGAACTTGCATGTGAGCTCCAGGGGCGTGTCCAGATGGGTGAGACAACAATCTGAGACAATCAAATTCAATCAGTATATTTTTATTAATCAAAGATAATGAAAGTGAACCCTTGGCTTTGTGCTTTGACAGATTTTGATTTAATATTAGGTTAAGGCGCTAATTCAGTTATGATAAGTAGTCTATAAATCTGTAAAAAAAAATGAAGGTTATGTGCCACCCTTTAAAATCTGTGCCCCTACCTTTCTCCCAACAAAGATTTCCTAGACACGCCCCTGGTAAGCCCCTCTAACAGTTTTTAAGCGTAAACCCAGTCCTATAAGATTGTCTAGGACTCAAGCCTCGTTATTTGGAGGAGGAATTTATCTGGAATGTTTTAGAAGCTGTGGAGGAAAATATCAAAGCTACACAATGAGGTAGATGTTAAAGAGAAACCATCTCATCCTGTTTGTAGTGTGCTGCCTGTTAAACCAAAACTCAGATTATTTCCATTAAATTATCTCTAAGATGATATTAGCTACATCATGACCCTGAAGATGTTGAAGACAAATGATAAATAATAAATTCAATGTTTCTACTTTTTTTAAAAAAGGTCCTAATAATTGTTTTTACTTTACGAGGGGCAGTAATTACACCTAATCATTGCCTGGGGAGCCAATTTTTAAATTATGGGCTGTAAAGTACAACAGGAAGAGTCAAACTGATGTGTTCACATAGTTCAGGGCAGTTCTGGCCTTCCACAGCTCAGAACAAGCATCTGTTAAAAAAATGTTTTGGGTAAAATTGTTTCCAGCTGTTCCACCGTGTTCTTTCATTGTTTTAACCCTCAAAATGCCCGATGTGTTAACTTTTGATGGAGCATTGTAGATATTTAAATTGTACACTCAATTAATAAACTAGTAAAACACTCGTAGATCACAGACCTGCACCAAACTCCTCAGTTCCCTCCACATTGTGATTTACAACAAAAATAAGAGTCTCACCTTTGTTGTTTCTACATTATCAGATTCATTGATGGAAAACATCAATTTGATTAATATTGATTCTTTTTTAATTCCGTAGTTTTCAGTAATGGTGATTTTCTTCTGGATTAAGCTTCAAAACTTTTGAAGGAACATCAAATCTGTTAACACACGTCTGATTCCGCAGTGTCTCGACTATATTTTGGTGTTTGTTGCAGGTTTATAACATCAATTGTTCTTGCAGAGATAAAAAATCTGGAAGTTCCCTATTTGTTTCATTTCTGGATCAAAAGATCTGGAATTTTGCAATGATCCAGATCAATGGCTGATCTAGAGCAATCCTTGATCCAGATCAGTCCTTGATCCAGATCAGTCCTTGATCTAGATCAGTCCTTGAACCAGATCATTCCTTGATCCAGATCAGTCCTTGAACCAGATCAATCCTTGATTCAGATCAATCCTTGATCCAGATCAGTCCTTGATCCAGATCAGTCCTTGATCTAGATCAGTCCTTGAACCAGATCATTCCTTGATCCAGATCAGTCCTTGAACCAGATCAATCCTTGATTCAGATCAATCCTTGATCCAGATCAATCCTTGATCCAGATCAATCCTTGGTCCAGATCAATCCTTGGTATCATGTAGAACCTGATGGTAACTAATTCTGTATTTATATTTAGCACCCAGATCATTTGTTTTGGAGTTCCACGCATAAATGTTAAAAAGAGTTCCATCTCACAATGATAAAGAACACTTAAAAACATTCCTAAATCCAGACGAAGATCCAGATCACCCCTAAAATCGACCCACTTCTTCTTTGGATCATTTCTGACCTTTTCTGAACATTTAATCAAAATCCATCCAGAACTTTTTGAGTTATCTTGTTAACAGACAAACTAACAAATGGATGCTGGTGAAAACAAAACCTCCAGGTGGAGGTAATTATATGATTAGAAAACAATAACTTTAAAACTGACACACGCCACGTGCAGTACTTAGATTGTCCACCAGAGAGCAGACGTCACATGTAGGATTAATAGAAACAGGTACCGTATATGAAATACGATTTGGAGTTAAAACATAAAGGTATTCACCACCAAACACCTGACTGTATTCATAAATTACAAGAATAAGGAAATCAATTTAATTTTACTCAAACTTTGGTGTTTTGGGAGTTTTTGATCTCTATAAACCAACTTTGATGAGGTTGGCATGATAACAGCTGCTGAATGTCTGACTGAAAGAGCCGTTAAGTGTAAATTAGTAATTATTTATAATACTTCAAATAAACTTTGTTAATTTTTGAGACTTCTGATTAGGACACTTCTTTATTTTGGGAGGGGGGGGGGGGTGTGAAAAGGCTATTATTTCATTGTGTTTGCATTTCAGTATTTTACCTTTAATCTGACGTTCTTTAAGTAAATGTGGACAAACTGTTGACGGACAGTTTAACTGAAATATTTTCAACAAAATTTTAAAAAGCAGAGAAAAAGCCATGACGTCTGTGTAGGAGGAAAACACACAAACTGACTGAAGCAACAACATTCTGCTGAGTTCCTAACAGCTTAATGAGGTTCCTTCTGTGTCCCATTAGAACTGAAATAAGAGAACGTCTTTACTCTGTCAATATTACAGTGATCCAGGAGTTTTATATTCAAGCTATGGATTCTATTTTTAATAGTTAGTTACTGTTAACTCAGTTTCTAAACCCTTCAGTTTTATGTTGCTCCGTTTAAACAGACTCAGATTTGAAGTCTCTCTTTCTCCTTCCAGGTTTTGCTAAAACATTACGAAGCAGAAGTTTCCGTAGCTTTACGGTGACCTCACCAGCTTTCTATCAGGGCCAGGACTCCAAATAAGAAGAAAAACACAGGCTCCCTTATATGGAGAGAAGAACGGACACCCCAAAGTACTGACGCCGTTTCTGCCTGCTCAGGAAACAACACAGATTCCTCAACAATCAGCAGAAGCTTTAAATTGACTTCAAAAAACCTGCAGCTTTAATGTGTTTTTTTGACTTTTTTGGACTTTCATCTCCCAGACTGCTGCAAAATAAGTTGAAAGGTTTGCGTTATTCCTTCCAGATGACTATCAAATTCACTTATCATACCAAAACGGTGTATTTACACATCCACAGCATATGAGAACACTTTAGAGGCTGGAATATGTTTGACGCTAAGTCTAAAATTAGACTGTGATGTTTCACAAGACAAATAAAACATAAAGAAAGGAGCGTTTCCCCACTCGAGGCCTAATAAACCTCGCTGGAGTTGTTGTTTTTGGCTTTCCCAGGCAGTTTGCAAATGAAAATGAAAAACCTTTTTGTGTGTATCTGAGATTCAACACAGAGATCTGACGTGAAAGGAAACAAGATGATTTATTTATCGGTTGATATGTAAACTATTAGACGTCACTGTGAACATAGAAGGTTTTTTTAATTAAAAAACTGTCTCTTTGGTTACCAGATCTGATGCTTTCAGAGTCGCTGGAGGAGCTTTGATGTGGCAGGAATGCAGCTCAAGAAAAACATTTACATCTTTGTTATTTGGAAGACGAGCTGATGAGTGATCTGGGCAGCTTCAGTTTTTGTACTGCGATACCATATATAGAGTGTGAGCAGCTCCTTAGAGTAAACTGGTTTTACTCCTTTGACACACATAACCAAGAAACAGAACCGTGTGTGCACTTTGTTGTGCTTCTACTTTAAAACTAAACTCTAAAACTTTTCATTTGTTTCTCATTTAAAATAAAATATAGAACCAAGGACACACTTTAAAAAGTTTAGGCTGCACGATATTGATGACACATTTTTTTGAGCATGTTTTCCTCCTTCATTGTGTTATTATGAGACACCTGCAACACTTTCCATGTAAGAGAAGAGCCCACTGGGTTGGACAGTGCATCACACTTATTATACAAACTGCTCATAAATATCATAAAAATCCCAAAGCCCTTAATTCAACTTCATCAAATAGTTTATCAACCTTTTTTCATTATTTTAATTTAATTGTAACTGCTATTTGATCATTTTATTTCTTGATCTTTGAAATGAGGTGAGAAATTGTTGGATTTTTTTTTTATTTCTCCTCATGGATGAATAAAATTTCCATCTATCTATCTACAGTTTTGCTCCCTTACGGGTTTATTTGGTTTTAACTTTGTGTCATAATCAAATATTTCTAATATCTGACAAAGATGATCTGAATTAATACAATACATTTATTACATGATGATTTCACTTGTTACGGGGAAATCCAAACCAAAAGTAATTGGACCCTAGACCTAAAAACGGGTTGTTCCACTCATGGCAGCAACAACTAGTACAATCAAGATGCAGGTGAAGGTTCTTCCCGATAGTGAACGTGCACCACATCGTGCTTTGACTGATTTTTATTTCATTTTGGTTTATAGTAGCTACTTCAATTATGATAAAATGTCTATAACTCTGTAAAAACTAGATTTTTTTAAGGTTATGGGCCCATTTACGTGTGTCCCCCTTTTCGAAAATTTGTGCCCCTACATGGTCCCCCAACAACAGATTTTCTAGACACACCCCTGCCTATGCGACAGGACCAACATCTCTGAGAGCAGAAGAATCTTTCATGAGAACAGAAAGTCACATGGGTGAAAACATGAAGGTGTAGCTTTCACCAAACAAATTGACTCAGAAGAAATGACTTGTTTGTTTTCATGATGATCATCTCTCCATCTTAGCTGCAAGGACAGTGCAGACTGTCTCCTGCTTCCAGAGAGGGCTGTTTTTATCAGCTCAGTCATCAGCTTTGCACTTGTGTTCAGCCGTTAACAAGAATGTCACACTTTAGTCTCGTCATGCCACAGAATGATCCAAAAAGTCTGGAGGGATCATCCAGGTTTCTTCTGTTTTTGGCTAATATGAGCATTTTAATCAGCAGTGGTCTTCAGCTTGGAGTTTTACAATGGATTATAGCTCTACCTATAACAAATTCACAAAAAGTCTCTTTTTAAAGGCCTAATATTGTCTGTAGATAAACAGAATTGTGAGAAATTGACAAATGATGAGCAACAGTCACAGAAATGGAACAAAAACATCTATAAAATAAAGGGCCTTCGTCGTAAGATAGATAAAATGTAAAGTTTATCAACTCATTATTTAGCTTAACTGATGATGAGCTTGATCAACCCTAAAAATTGGTTATTTGAATGTATTTTTGATGTTTTAGCTCCAACTCTGACTTTCTGTGTGTCTATGTGTGAATGTGTGTGTGACACAAACAAGCTTCTCTTTTCAGGTTAGGTCAGAGTCTGAATCTCGCTTTGTTTTCTTGCTGAAGCCTGTGAAACCGATGAAAGATCACACTGCCCTGATCTCCTCACTCTCTCTTTAGCCTTGACCATATAAGGGTGCTGAGGAATCTCTCACCAAATCTCAGCCAACACACAAACATTCAGCCAGACTCACCACCTGGGAATTCAACTTTTAGAAGAGAGCCATCTCATAAAAAAAGAAACCTTCAACAGAATCACTGTCTGAATCTTAACTTGAGTGACAGAAACTGAAGCAGATGGAGGTACCTGGGAAACAAGGAGAGGTCTGTAAGTGTCCCCCTCTCCCTCCTTTAAGGTGAATCCCCACGGTGCACCACCATGCAGGGTGACGCAGATGTAATCCCCGGCGCCCATGATGGTGTGCAAAGCTCCTCAGCCAATCATCCAGACCAGCAGCACTTTACAACAACCACTTCCACCGCACCGCAGCGCACAGCTGTGTAATCCCTCTCATCATCTGAGTCCTCCGCCTGAGTCCAGCCCGCTTTTAGCGTCACCGCGCTCGGACCCGCCTGCAGCTGGTGGGCTGAGACGCCCCCCCAGACTACAAGTCTCACTAACAATAACAAAGTTTCAGAACACCCCATAAAAGCTGGCGATCGCATATAAAACCGATTAAAGGACAAAGAATAGCGTTTCTCTGGTGTTGCAGACACCAGGAAAATAAAGTCTCATTTCATAATATAGGTTATCTACCAGATTATCTCACTCGATCTGTTTCAGGGGCTGAAATTAAAAAGAAAAGCACAATAAGAGTTTCATCTTCTTTTATTCCATTCGGATATTTATTGACTTTGCTACTTTGACGGGTTTTTACGCTTCCTAAACCGAATGTCTGCTAAAATAATTGAATAAAAAGACAGTTTAGTTTTATTATAAATCTTCTTTCATTATAGTGAACATGCTGTTGGTAAAGATCATCGCAATATGGATTAAACGGTTTCTTTACGGTGCTGACGTGTATGGGTTTCCTCTACTTCACGTACGCGCACAGCGCAACCAATCAGCGCTATCAAGTTACGTCAAAACGCAATACCCAATCCGGAAGTAAACATTCAACTCTTTACCGTAAAACGTAAAGTCCCGTGTTAATGCAAACGTTTGGATACAGAACAAACAGATTTTTTATTAGGTTAGACAGACTCATTTTGTGGCATACGAGTATAATTGCTAAGAAATTAGCTGCACGTTTGGGTCGTTTATGAGGAACAGAAACTTTAAACATTTTATTTTGAAATACCAAACAGGAAGTAGTTTTTGTGTTGACGGGTAGGATTTTCTTCGCCACACCGACACAGAGACCGGTGGGTGCTTCGGTGGAGTTTGACGTGGCACTCTGCTCTTCCTGAGGGTAACAGACGGAGAAGAGGACTCTGCCCACTCTTCAGGTTTATAACACCAACTAAATATTACGAAGATTAATATTTTATCATAAATTTAAAAGCTCTGAATTTGATTTCGATGCATTTTTGTCGCAGTGGAAAACTTTCCGAGCAGCTAGCAAGATGTTTTTATATTGTAGTGATTTTAATCAACAGGTAAAGCTTCATGTTTACTGATAAATAGTTTCAGCTAGAAACAAAACAAACGTGGTGTGTGTTGTTGAATTTAATTGAAGGAAATTTAGGGATAAGATTCTTAGTTTTTCATTTTGCCATCCTAACGGTCTTTGACGTGGCAAATTTCGGAAGTTGCGCATTTTGTTAAGCTTTAAACCACAATATATATTTTTCTCTGGTTCAATCTTTGGGTTAAAAAGCTTTATTTTACAAGTTAAGTAATGAATGAAAAATGAAAGGATTTACAAAGTTGTCAGTACACAGGTGTTGCTTTATCATCCAGCTGTTTCGAGGCCATCTTTAAAAAGGTTTACAGACTGTTGATTCTTGTCATCAGCGACAATTTTTAGAGTGAAAGTTGCATGAATATTTTCATATTGTCAGAATTCATGTCGACTTGTTGCTTCTCATGAGCTCTGTAATCATGAGGAATTCACTGCTTGGTTTAAATTACTTTATGGTATAAAATGAAAGATTGGCTCGTTTATCTCAGTGTGAGATGTCAAAGGTCTGTTGCACAGTGATAGTTGAATGAGGTCAAATATCAGCTGTTGTTGGTGTGGCTTGTAAACATGTTTAAATACATGTAGTATTGTCAAAAAGTTTAGATTTTTTTTCCCTTAGATGTTGTTATATTTTCTCTCAGAAAATCCAGATGTTCAGGTGGGTTTGACTAGTTGTGAAAGCTTCTTAAAGGTTTTCTTTGGCTGCTTTTCACTCAGACTCTGAGGCATTTTAAAATGTAAAGACAGATAATTAGTCTGTTAAAAGCTGAATGCAAAGACAAAAAAAAAAAAAAGGATTTGCAATGAGTTAATGGAGAACCTGCCTTTGTAGGCTTCAAATGTTATTTAATCTCCACAGGTTGTCGGAGGTCTTCCAGTTGTTATGAATCCACAGTGACACTCGTCCCACTCAAAATGAGCCAACAGGGTTACGTAGCTGCGCCCCCGTACTCCCAGGCCCAGCCGGGGATGGGGGTCTACCAAGGTGGGTTGGGAGCTCCTCCTGCCCAACAGTTCTACGGACACAACGGAGGAGCTCCTCACTCATTTAATGCTCCACCAGCAGGTAGAACTTTGTTCTTGTATCTTCTGAACATATCATCATAACTGTAGGATATACAGTTTCACTTTTTTTAATTATAGGCTATAGTATTTTCTAGTAACTAACCTGATGGTTTTTGCTTTTTTGAGCTTGATGATTTGCTCGTACTCTTATGAATCTCCTTGTTGTTTAAATGATGGTGTTTATGGATGACTGCAAGACTGGCTCTCAGTAATGAGTGTGTCATCCCACTGTAATTGCATTCCTGTGCTAAAGACCTGCATCACTACTGAAGATGGAACATTAATTGGCTTAGTTTTAAATGAGATAATATTGCTGCGTAATTATATCCACATTGTAATTATTATAGTCTTTTTGTGAACAGTCATCTAGGAAGGTGTTTCATATAATTTGATTGCTGATTGCAGGAATGAAGTCACCTGTTTCTTCTGCTGCTGGGATGCCACCACCTTCTGTGTCCAGTCAGTACAGTCCAAATGTCCATCAGAACGGTGCTCATCCACAAAGGTGACCTTTATCAAACAGCATCAGAGTTTACTGAAATCAAAACAGATATCACATGATTTATTCTTACAAACATTGAAGAAAGTTGGAACATTTATTTAGTTGTTTTTATATAATCTGTAACTGATTGATCCAGTGGTAAAAACTAACAAGTCTTGTGTTACACAGCTACCCATCTCCTCCAGCTGCATCAGCATCTTACAGTCATTCCTTATACAACAGCATGGCCTCACCTCCTTCAACACAGCAGCTCAACAATCAGATGAGTTCTATGAACTTGGGTAGTTATGGTAAGTTTGCTCTTTACTGGTTTGTGATTCTTTAGTATTAGAAAATATTTACCTTCAGGTATCTGCTCCAGAGTACCATTTCTAAGTGTGGTTTTTATTTTGGTATGACTGCAGGTCCACCTGCAACAAGCTCACCTCCTGGCCTGCAGTCAACACACATGTCTTCACCACAGCCACCCTTGACCAGCATGTCGATGGGAGGCCCTCCAATGGGAGGACGGTTGATGGGAGGCCCACCGATGGCAGGACAGCCGATGGGAGGCCCACCGATGGCAGGACAGCCGATGGGAGGCCCACCGATGGCAGGACAGCCAATGGGAGGCCCACCAATGGCAGGACAGCCAATGGGAGGCCCACCGATGGCAGGACAGCCAATGGGAGGCCCACCAATGACAGGACAGCAAATGGGAGGCCCACCGATGGCAGGACAGCAAATGGGAGTCCCACCGATGGCAGGACAGCAAATGGGAGGCCCACCGATGGCAGGACAGCCAATGGGAGGCCCTCCAATGACAGGACAGCCAATGGGAGGCCCACCAATAGTAGGCATGGGCAAACCCATTCCTGGAGCGCCACCTACAGGCCCTGGAAGCTTCCAGCAGTATGGTTCTGGACCCACTACTCCATCAGGATACCCACAGCAACCAGGTAAGAGACACTAGCTTGCAAGCGTACATAAAAACCTCTTACAACTCTGCATGCAGATCCTTCCCTGATGGAGACATTATCCAGATGTGAACAGATGTTGCTCTAAAACATCTTCGTACTAATCAGCTACCTATAACTCATGTTAGTGGATCACACAGTGAACTGTGCTTGACATCCAGTACAGTATCATGTCTTTAAGGCAGTGCAGCCTCAGTACTTCCAATCATAAGCAACCTGATTTGACCTTTGACCTTGTGGACAGAGATTACACCTGATTCTCTGAAACATTTGATGTTTTTCATTGTAAATAGTCGGATCTTCAAAGTCTTCACTAGTTTTTTCTTGAACATTTTTCTCAACTCGTTTCACAGGTTTTAGACTTTTCTACTTGGTCATGATACTGAGCTGCTGCCAATTAACACGATTAGTCATCAAATGTCCCTTCAGTTGTTTTTGAATTGTGTCAGTTACTTTTTTTTCAAACTTTTTTCCAGTCGTGTCACTGCCATCAAATTCAGAATGAACAAATATTTTCCATGAAATGATCAAATATCTGTTTCATAATTTGACATGGTGTTTTTGTTCAACAGGGAATAAAATATGTGTTAATGAACTTTGAAAATCATTACACTGTTTTATTAACATCCAAATGTTTTTGGATTTGAGGTTGTAAATATAAATTGTGAAATCGTGTAATACAGTTATTTAATTAACTCAGTATCAAATGGTATAACTGTAATGACTCTTTAGCTCGAGGTTTAGTTCCTAGAAGTTCCTTTTGTGTCAGATAAAAACAAGACAGACTCAGATTAAAATAATAAACAAACAGGATGTAGATGTTTGTGGTTCCGATCTACAGTCTGAAGTGCAGCCACACATTCACATTAACACCAGTCTGCTATATAAAATATAAAAACAGTAGGACTGTAATGATACATTATCCTACGATACGATACATTAAAATGTTTGTTTTGCATTTAACAAAATAAAACTTTCTGAATAATATTTATTTTGCTTTGATACTATGACAATGGGTGAAATACACTCACTCATCAATTTGTTGTATTTTATTAGTAAAACTAATATGTCACAAAATAAAATTCTTACTTAGAAATATGTAATAAGACTTATTTAATAAAGCTTCATGTATTTTTAATAGTTGCTCATAACAGAAAGTCACTGATTTGTTTTCACATCAGTTCAGAGTCTTTTATTTTTTTTTCTCAGGAAAAACCTTTTTATACAACGTTAGAGATCATGTGGTCTCGCCATGTGGTGGTCAGTACAACACGTTTACTGTATTGATATATATATATTTTATTATATTGCTCCCTGTATCGCGATACATTGGTGTATTGTTACAGCCCTAAAAATAGATTTTAGTGCACTTTTGCTTAAAGAACTCAATGACAAAATATCATATTTAATTCGTTCAGTCATGTAGTGAGAGTATATGTGTGACCCCCCCCCCAAAAAAAAAAAAATATCAGAAAAACAGTAAAGTAGGGAAAAGAATCACCAGCAGAGCGCAGAAACTGAGGAGAAATACACCTCCACACGCTTCTAGTGGGTCATAAAAAAACAACAGAGAGATTTTTTGTATGATTTACAGATAATAATGTGTTCATTCTGTGTTTCATGTCCAGGCCAGTTTGGGGGACTCATGCCTGGGATGCAGCCTGGGGCATTTCCTGGGTCACCAGGTGGACTGGCTGGACCCCCTCAGAAAAAACTGGACCCCGATTCAATCCCAAGCATAGTGAGTACACTGTAGACTGTCCTAATAGAACTTCTGTGTATTACATCTATTGTTCCAGAATGCTGTTTTAATTAGCAGAGTATAAATTATTTGAATGATTCTTATAAACCAACAACCTGAACATGATGCGTTTTGTTTCAGACTCAAGTCATAGAAGATGACAAAGCAAAGCTGAATGGACAGATCTACAACACAAACATCAGAGGACAGATCCCTCCTCTCGTCACCACTAACTACACAGTTCAGGATCAAGGTAAACAACCGAGAACACAAAACAAACGTACTAAAGAAGGTTTCGTTTTAGATTCTGTGAGTCAGAAAATGTAAAGTTAGGGAAACATCAGGAGGGGGTGGTGATCACTGATACTGGAGACAAAACAAAGGTAATCTGATGAAATTGTGAGTAATATAAGGCTGAATTGCAAACAAATAAAATATAATTAAGGAGATCAGAATATATTGTTTATACTGGTTTTATTTATAATTTAAGGATTACAGAAATGTGCTGATGTTTGTTTTTGTTTCCTCCAGGAAATGCTAGTCCCAGATTTATGCGCTGCACCACCTATTCGCTGCCCTGCACCGCCGATCTGGCTAAACAGTGTCAAGTTCCTCTGGCCTCCATCATTAAACCATTTGCCAACTTACCAAAAAATGAAGTAAGTCCTCCTTTAAACTCACCTCATGAAAACAAAAGCTTGTTGTGTATTTTAAAGGTGGGTGTTTTGGTTTAAAATGTTTCCATGTTGGCTGAGTGTTTATTGCTCTGGAGGAGTTTATTTCTCCCGTGAACGACCTGCACTTGGATTCAATATGACAAGATATCTCCCTCCTCTCCGCTCGTCCTGTTCCAGACGCCAGCTGTCCTTTTTAGGCAATGTTAGTGTTTTTTAAAGCAATCAGATTATCACAGATCTGCTGCTGGGACAAGAGAAGAAGAACAGTGGTTTATAGAAAAGGAACCAGCAACATTATCCACATGTACCTGATGCAGTATAGTTTAGAAGAGCTTTCTAAAGGTAACAGTAAACATCCTCTCAAAAAGCTTTTGGTCTTCCATTAGACTGTTTCTTCTTCTACGTGGGATTTAAGGTAGATGAGGTCATTCTGCCAGTAGAGAAGTTAAATAGACATACTGTACCAGCAGGGATGGTGGATTGAACAGATTTATACCAGCTGTTTACATCCAATAATTAACAATAGTAAGTCTATCAAAGTGAATTCTATCAGGAGCTTAAAATGTGCTGCTCATCATCAGTTTATGTAACTTTCTGTACTTTTGGGACATTTTGAACCACCAGGTATTTTGTTTCTGCCTCTGTTCACCAGACGCCTCTATACGTGGTAAATCACGGAGAGAACGGTCCGATCCGCTGCAATCGATGTAAGGTCTACATGTGTCCATACATGCAGTTCATCGATGGCGGCCGGCGCTACCAGTGTGGTTTCTGCAGCTGTGTGAATGAAGGTGAAGGATGATGATGATGTGACTCTGGGAGTAGGACACTAACTTGCCTAATAGTGTAAAAAAATAATCTCACATTTTTGTTTTTTTCCTCTCAAGTGCCAGTTTCTTACTTCCAACACCTGGATCACATGGGTCGGCGGGTGGACTTCTACGAGAGACCCGAGTTGTCCCTGGGATCATATGAGTTTGTTGCCACTCTTGAATATTGCAAGGTACAAAGTTAACTAGAAATACCTCCATTTCTGAAGAAGAACACTTACAGTCAGCAGGGGTTTGTCTGCTTATGGCTGAGCTGGGACACCAGAACCAGAACTTTCTAGGACACTTGATGTACTGTTCTCCAGAACTTCTCTCTGCCACTGTTTGGGAAAATCAGACACGAGTGAAAGATAGTGTAAAATGTAAATTTGGACCAATCTGAGGAAAAATCCCACAATGCAACAGATTTTTGTTAAATGTCTGTTTCATGTGCAGAACAACCAGCCTCCCAATCCTCCCGCCTTCATCTTTATGATCGACGTGTCTTACAACAACATCAAAAGCGGTTTGGTCAAACTGATATGTGATGAGCTGAAGACGCTGCTGGAGAAGCTGCCCAGGTACAGAAGCGCCCAACGTTAGCAACATTAGCATAAGCTTCTATATGTAACAAACAAACACAATCCAGATCTGATGTGATACATTGTGAAAAAAACATCAGGTCATTAAACCAGTTATTAACCTTGTTAAACTGACACGCCCACTTGTTTAACAGTAGAAAGAAAATAACACAGAAGAGGAAAATGAAAGTTTATTCTTAATGAAACTAAATAATGTTACTGGGTTTTTCTACAGACAACTATTTTACTAAATGTGATTTTTTTTTTTATTATCACTGAAGGAAACATGATGTACTTTAACTGGTTACTCCTAAAATAACTCTCCACTCTGTTAGTGCCAGCAGGAACATATCTGTACCTGTGTGCTTCCAGGAGCTCATAATGTCAAAGATAAGAGAAATATTTTTAAATGAGTCCATCCTCAGCAGTTTTAGATGAATTATATTTGTACACTGAAAGTCTGCATATTTTGTGTCCCTCAGTCTGTTTGAAAGATTTAAGAGAAGAGATGTACAAAGTGCAGCTGAGTGTCAGTGAAGAACGCAGTTACTCAGTGATCTGCTTAATATCTGAGGATTCTCTATGATTTACTTCTTGAAGTTGCTGTTAAGACACTGGAGTCACTGATAGAAACCATTCAGTCCCCACTGAGACCGTCTGGTTCCCTTCTGATGAGCTGTTCTCTCCCTGTTCCTCACCAGGGAGGAAGGTGCTGACAGCTCTACAGTCAGAGTGGGGTTTGTTACCTACAACAAGGTGCTTCACTTCTACAACGTGAAGAGCGCCCTAGCCCAGCCGCAGATGATGGTGGTGTCAGACACGGCTGAGATGTTCGTGCCGCTCCTCGATGGGTTCCTCGTCAACTATCAGGACTCCAGGGCCGTCATCTACAAGTAGGACACGAGTGTTTAGAATGTCTTCTACAACAATCACTGTTCTTTATTCTGTAGAGGGAGAAACATTGTAGTTTGGTTCGAATAAAACAGCAGATGAGACTCTGGTTATTCCCTCCAGCCTCCTGGATCAGATCCCTGACATGTTTGCAGACACCTGCGAGAGTGAAACAGTCTTTGCTCCTGTCATCCAGGCCGGCGTGGAGGCGTTTAAGGTCAGAGACATGGGTGAAACCTGTCGACATGTAGCAACACACAAAGGGACCATGTAGATCATCATTAGCTTTAATGTGTGTACAGTTAAAGTGAAGGATAAACATCTAATGGAGAAATCTGTTTTACAAAATCTAGTTTTTTATTTTTTCTAAATCTTATTTCTTATATTCTCACCACATTTTTCCACCTAAAAAACACTAACAGTTCATCACAGTTAAACGTTCAGATTAAAGTTCCCTGATATATTTTTATTTTCCTCGTTTGAATTGATTCTAAATGTTTTACAATTAATTGGAACTAATTGCTTAGTTTTGACAAATCCAACAGAAGGCAACTGGACTGACTTGCATGTTCCTGAAAGGCGCCTTTATTTTGAAATTCCTTTCTAACATGAGGTAAACTGTAAGAAAGGAAGTCCAGTGGCCTTCTGTTCAGGGATTATGTGGAACATTAAACATGTCCATCAGTTAGATCTTCTTTTAGAACTCACTATGTGTTCATCTCAGGCAGCAGAGTGCAGCGGGAAGCTCTTCGTCTTCCACTCGTCGATGCCCACAGCTGAAGCTCCGGGCAAACTGAAGAACAGAGACGACAGAAAACTGGTCAACACAGACAAGGAGAAAGTAAGAAGCTCCCAGTTAGTTTCATTTACTGATCCAGTTCTGTCTTAAAGCTGCTGATTAAAGGGGTCTACGTTTGCCTCTCAGACCCTGTTTCAACCTCAAAAGGGAGTTTACGAGCAGCTGTCTAAAGACTGCGTGGCTCAGGGATGCTGTGTGGATCTCTTCCTGTTCCCTAGTCAGTACTTAGACTTGGCCACCATGGCAGATGTTCCCTCACACACCGGAGGTGTCGTCTACAAGTACAACAACTTCCAGGTATCAAGTTAAAAAACCCTTTTCACACTAACAAAGGAACAGACACTGAGACAATTAGGTTTATTTTTAGAAACAGAAATACTTGTTCCTTTCATCCATGTGTGTCATTGTGTGTGTGTTCTACCCTCTGCTGACAGGTGGAGACAGACGGGGAACATTTCCTGAGAGATCTGAGGAAAGATCTACAGAAGAGCATCGGATTTGATGCTGTGATGCGAGTCCGTACCAGCACAGGTAAGAAACACACCGAGATGTTCTAAAGGATCCTTCAGTTCCTGGTGATTGATGGTTGTCTTTCAGGCTTCAGAGCCACCGATTTCTTCGGAGCTGTTTACATGAACAACACCACCGATATCGAGATGGCAGCTGTGGATTGTGACAAAGCTGTGACGGTGGAATTTAAACACGATGACACGCTCAGAGAGGACACGGGGGCGCTTATTCAGGTGTGTCTGAAGACAGAAAGTTTAACTCGGAGGTTAGTGGTGGATCGTTTTGTTGAGAACTTGTAATCTCTTTCCCAGTGTGCCTTGCTGTACACCACCATCAGCGGGCAACGCCGTCTCCGCATCCACAACCTGAGTCTGAACTGCAGCTCGCAGCTGGCGGAGCTGTACAAGAGCTGCGAGACCGACTCGCTCATCAACTTCTTTGCCAAATCAGGTGAGTTTATTTAAGGGTCAGGAACCAGGAGAGATTTCTGGAGTCATTGTTTAGCCACAACACAGACCAGGGCCCCGGTAGGGAGGTGGGAACAGACCAGGGCCCCGGTAGGGAGGTGGGAACAGGCCAGGGCCCCGGTAGGGAGGTGGGAACAGACCAGGGCCCCGGTAGGGAGGTGGGAACAGACCAGGGCCCCGGTAGGGAGGTGGGAACAGACCAGGGCCCCGGTAGGGAGGTGGGAACAGACCAGGGCCCCGGTAGGGAGGTGGAACTTTCTAATCTACCTGGAACCTTTGAGCTGGAGGGGGAGCACTCAACATTTCTGATTGGTTGAGCAGCTACAGGATTCTCAACAGCAACATGAAAGAACCTCCTCTACCCTGAAACTCAGACCCAATGAAACAATGTAGCTGGTCCAGAGTCAGTAAGAACCAGGGTTAAAAGGTTCTAGTTCATATTGTGGAAACGTGCTGGGAGAACTTAGAGAAATCTAAATCTAACAAATGAAAATCTTGTTTCAAACCCAACCAAAGTCGGGTTTATTAGTCTGATGAGAGACTCACAAATGGACCGGATCCATCTTTGTTTCTCCTCAGCATCAGCTCTGAGGCTGTTTCAGCTCAGTCATGGTTATTAAACCTCACACACTTTACATGATGTTAAATTAGTCCAGACAAAGTCATTTAATGGACATTTTTGTGCTTTTTAAGACGTATTAACACTGACATTATAAAACACTGGAATACATCAAACTACATCTTTAGTTCTAAGAACCAGAAAGCCACGCCCCTTCACCTAATTTAACATTAGAAAGGAAACAACACCCACCTCACTGCTGTATCACTCACCTTCCAGCCTTGTTCTTTAACCTGTCCGGCTCCATATTGTTTATTCTCTGCACTATAACCCTGTTTAACCTCTCCTGCTGTCCGCTCAGCTTACCGTGCCATTTTAAACCAGCCTGTAAAGAACGTGAGGGAGATCCTGGTCAACCAGACGGCCCACATGTTGGCCTGTTACAGGAAGAACTGTGCCAGTCCTTCAGCCGTCAGCCAGGTCAGCACAGGAAGGAGTTTGGAATTGAACTGCTTTTATTTTTTAAGCTCTTATTTTCAGAAACTAACAGACAGGTTTGTTCACCTGCAGCTGATCCTGCCTGAAACCATGAAGGTGTTTCCCATCTACATGAACAGCCTGATGAAAACTGGCCCTCTGGTCAGCAGCTCGGAACTCTCCACAGACGACAGGGCCCACCTGAGGCTGTCAGTCATGGGCATGGGGGTGGAGGACACTCAGCTGCTGCTCTATCCACGCCTCATCCCTCTGGTAGGACACTCTGCATGGTTACAGGGATGAAAGCAGGTTAAAATAAAGGAGAAACACTCGGGACTAAGTGATATCTGAACCTTGTGTTCACAGCACAATGTGGACGTTAACAGCGAGGCGGTACCGGTTCCAATTCGCTGCTCGGAGGAGCGCCTCACAGATTCTGGCATGTTCCTGCTGGAAAACGGCCACGTCATGTTTCTGTGGCTTGGCCAGGCGTGTTCTCCGGACCTCATCCAGAACCTGTTCAACGTGCCCTCCCTTGCTCATTTACAAGGAAACACGGTCAGAGAAATTTTATAATATTGGAAAGATTTACAGTGGGAAATCGTATCTTGATGTTTGTAGGAAGGAACAAGCTGCTGTTGTTTTACAGTGTAATTAAATGTTTTTAATGACTTGGTTTTGCAGTGCGCGCTACCTGAGCTGGACAACCCGCTGTCAAGGAAGGTTCGATCCATCATCAGTGACCTTCTTGAGAAGAGACCAAACTCTATGAAGGTTAGATGTCAGACTCAACAGTCTTTTATTTTAAGTTCAGGTTAAAGTTAAACAAGCATTTTATGATCTCTGCTGCCCTCTAGTGGAACTGGAAAGAAAACACATTCCCCCAAAACTGCTACAATTATTCAACTTCCTTTTATTATTGTGGATGTTTAAACCTCTAAAATAAACCAAGAATGCAACATTTAAAATTAATGTGTCATTGTTAGATACCCAAAATTAGGTTATTCATGGATTACAAAAACATATTTGAAGTCTTTCAAGCATTTTACAAAAGAAAATTGTTCTATTTTTAAGAAAAAGAGCAAGACAAAGTTTGTGCATCTTTTATCAGCAATTAAGACTTGAACTTTCCTCAGTTTGGATTGTTCACAACTGATAGAAAGGTCTGATAATTGAATTTTGAAAGGTTTTTAACTCGTGTGTATAATCTTTGTGCTAGTAATAAAAGAGCATAGACTCAACTAAATAAGTAAAATTGAAGCTTGAAGTTCATACATGACAGAAAGCAGTTCACCCGCTGGTTCAGTCAGATCTGTCACATAAATAACAAAAAATACACAGAAATAATACACATCAACACATGATTAATGTACAATCACTGTAAATAAACCAGGGATCTACAAGAAATAAAATCTTTTTGGAGTTGGGGGAAGAAAAAGTGTTTGTAAAGAAGCTGACACATTTTGGAAACAAGTTGCAGACAGATGATGTTAAAATGGAATTCTCTGACTGCAGCAAGGAAAGAAGAAGAGCAAGTGCAGAATTTAATAAAGAACACCTCAGTCAGGGTCTGAATCACACTTTGGGTTTATGTTGCTGCCGGTTGCACCAGAAACCTTTAACTGTTGCAAGGACAATAAAGACAAACCCACACTGAGTTACTTTATGAAAACCTGTTTTCTTAAAACATTAAGGAAAAAAAAGGTTCAGACATTTAACCCAAACTTTGCCATCCATCTCAAGTAAAACTAATCAAAGTATGATGATATTTTATATATATTAACTATATAAACAAAGAAAGCAACATGTCTCTTGTGCAGCTGTGCTGAATGTGCTTCTAGAGTTAGCAGCGTCCTTGTTTTATGAAGTTGGACTTTCCTCCAGATGGCAGTTTATGTGCATGATTAATCTCATCATGTAACCCAGATCACATCAACCATTTTCAAAAGGTGTAGCAGGGTCGTTTTGTCATCAACACCATAGTCAAGGCTTTTCCCAAAAATTTACAGTTTTTCAGTTTTGTTGACATTAAGAGACAGATGGTTGGCATCAGTAAATGTAATTAGCTGGTTTATTCAGAATTTAGCAGTACAGTCGTGTGCCAGCAGAGTGAAGAACAAAGGACTGAGTACACGACCTTGAGGAACACCTGGGCTCAGTATGTAATTGTTTAAATTAGGAACATGTCTGTTACCTTTTCTTTCTCTTTACCTGCACAGCTACAGATTGTGAGACAGCGAGACAAACCAGAGATGCTATTCCGTCAGTTCCTGGTGGAGGATAAGGGTCTGCATGGTGGAGCCTCCTATGTGGACTTCCTGTGCTGTGTTCACAGAGAGATCCGGCAGCTGCTTACTTAACTTGACCCCCTTTAATCTCTGCGCCTTCTACTCAACAAGCTGTAGAGAAACACGTCTTACGGACCAAGCAGAGAACTCTCACAAGCCATCTAAATGGAAACAGAACCAGAGAGGAATCCAGAATCCAACAGCTTTAATCATCAAGGAACCATTCATCACTTTAAAGGCTTTATAATATATCAGGAGACCTGACTGTGTTGATACTTGTTGAGCTGGACTGGCTTGAATGACCTCAGTGCCTCAGGCAGGAGCAATACAAAGTCCTCTGTGCAATCAGTTAGTATAAAGCATTTATTTTCATTTAACAAGTACATTTATAGGCTCTGGACAACAAAGGAAATCAGACTCTTGGTAAATGAATTGTTGTCTGACTGGATTTAAATAAACCTGAAAATTCAACATGTAACAAGAACGAGTGAAACAAATGTCTAAAAATCTGTCGTGTTATTACACCACCAGGGATTCAAAGTGTTCGATTCACACATGCCCCCCCCTCCAAAAAAAAAGTCAAATTCTTTCACCATTTAAGGCTCTTAGCTTCTGTCCTCCCGACATGCAGTTTTGTTGTGCTGTTCGACGGTACAGACTGCAGCAAAACAAGGACGAGTAAAGAAAAGACTCTGTTTTCAGTCTTTGAGTTGGTGCTGAGAAGAAAATGTTTTAATGAGACACAGAACTGTATCAGAAGTTCTTTTCATTTCTAACAGTCTGTAGTAAGTCCAGTATCACAAGATGTTTAAACATTTCATTTCTGTACAGCATTATATCACATTGCTCTTTATGTTATAACTATTGTTTCTGCCTCATTCATGTTATTCAACCTAAAAAATATTCGTCCAATGCATTTCTTATACTTAAATATTCCCACCTGCCTTTTGTTGGTCTAAGTCCAGGTGTTTGTGACCGGTGAGTCCTTTTGGTTTGTATGCAAACGTAATTCTCAGGTGATTTGAATCAAACTGAAAAAGACATCTTGTCATGGTGTAACATTCCATGTAGATTTCATCCCCAACACCAAGCAGACTTTTTGTTAATTAAACTATTTGACTGTAACTTCTGTTTTATTTATTTTTACGAGCATGTTCGGACCAAACTAAAGTGAAGCCAAATCAAAGCAACAACTAGGATTAGTTCTCTAAAGTCATGGTTCTCAAACTGTTGTACAGATACATGGTTCCATACCACAAGGCTCGAAGGAAATTTTGGTATCAGCTGTTTTCAGTTTCTCAAATGACAGTTAATAAGCAAAGTAAGGAGAGATCAGAAAGAGATGAGAGGTTCTAACACATGACAGGGTTCCTGCACATGTTCCATATATAAATTTGAGACTCACATTTTTAGACTTTTTAGCTAGTTTTCAAATTCTAACCATTAACTTTAAATTAACAGGAAAAGTTTGAACAGTGTAGAAGGGTTTTATTTTCCGTTGGCTTCAAAAATCCTTAAATCAGATTATATACAAAATACCAAGAGCACAGAAGGAAACTGGAGAGAAATAGCATTTATTTCATTGGAAAAAAAAAATCACTGAATTTTAGATTTATCTATTAAAAATGGAATAAAGAGTGTGGGAACACTAATATCTTTCCAGACTCCATCGTTTCCCTGCAGCTGGGTTTGTAGAGATCAGATGTGGTTTTAGCTCTGTTTAAATTGTTCTACTACAATCTTGTGAGTTTGTTCAACAGCTGTTTAATGTCTGTGCTCTGTATATTCTGAAGAGGTGCTCGTTCTGCCATGAAGTTAGGATTCAGGTATGTTTCTTACTTGTTTTATTGTTCTCATCAGATGTACGTAGGCTGTGTTATATCCTGTTACAACCACAAGAGGGCCTGAGTTGACAATTCTTTCGCTTTCAGCTGCTCCTAATAAAAAAATAAAACTTTTAGTTGATAGCAGTTTTGACATACAGAGATGTTCTTCAGGTGTGTTTGGGCATTGATGCTAAAGTTTGTTCAAATAAAGATGTTTAACTGAATCTGCACCAAAACATGCAAAGAAATGATCAGATTAAGATTAATCTCAGGCAAATAATATACAAGAACACACAGATAAAAGGTCTTATTCTCTTTACTAAAACCAAACATTCCTCAGTAAGATTTCAACAGTGTTGATTCCCAACAAGTAAAGATTTTTATAAACATAATTTTTCTGTTAAAATCCTTTAAAATATGAGTTCTAAATCTATCATTTTTAGGTGTACCTCACTTTCCTGGCTTAGTTTGTAGGAACCTTCCTGTTTCTAATATCCATGTCACTGCGAGGGAAGAAAAAACACAGAAAAATATCAGATAAAAACACTCAAGTTACATAATGTCCGGACCATTCTTTTGATAATCCAACAGTTTTCAGGCATGAGACTTTTACACAGCATGGCTTTTTCTCACCCCCCTCTCTCTCCACCATTCAGTGCCAATCAATGGTTTAATCAGGAGTCAATCAGGCTGAAAAGGTGTAGGCAGCTGGATGTTTTCCCACAGGATGTGGAGGAGGAAAGTCATGAGTATAATACAGTTTTTTTTAAATCAACAACCAAACCCCAGTGTCCTTTTCTATTAAAACTGTGAAGTACATAAATCTAAAAGACCTCAAATTCACCCGAGAGCAAATTTTCTTTAATACTGTATGACTGACAATCATTTATACAATGAGATTTAAAGCCTATAAATAACCTCAAACACTGGTTTTAGTAAAAACTCCTCCACAGTGCTAATAAATAAATAAAAACAACATGATAGATGGTTTACTTTACAGGAAATATACATACATAAATAAAAATACACTGAAAGCAGCTTTTTTTCTCTTTTTCCTCAAAGTCGTTGTCAAACATGAAACTCAAGGTAAATGTAGCTACCTGGATGCTTAAGACTGCTTAAGAACCACAGGGTGATTTAAAAACCAAGGTTGTAAAAACTTATTCCCTGGAGTTTAGAAGCCGTGCACGTGGACTAGCACGTGGACGTTAAGGACATGCAGTGGATCAGCATATTTTGGGTAGAAGTAGACAACAAGCTAACAGTCGATTTGAAGTCGTTGTCCAAGCAGAGTAGTGAGGAGGTGGTGGATTATTGTTGTGCCAGTGTATCAAGGTACTGGGCGGAGCGTGATAAGAGTGTCTCCCAGACACGGGGCGATCACATCGATAATCTGAAGCAGACCACACTGGCCTCACGCCCAGGCTGCAACTGGTACGACAAGGAATGCTAGCATGTAGCTTCCCGCCATTGCAGGGACTGGGGTGAGGCGTGATTGGGATCACTGATGAACAGTGTTTGGAATAACGCCACGTAACACAACTTGCGTAATGTGACTAGACACACACAAAGACAGTTATATTGAGGCTGGGTGGCATGGCTGATGGTCTAGCTGGAGTGCACTAACCTCTCGTTCAGAGGACCTGGGATTGATCCCCGGTGCTGACAGACAATGTGTTGAAGAAAAATCAGTTTTGTAGCCAAGTGTTATTTACATAATTCAAGGAATTAGTTTTTTTAGTAATGCAGTCCATTATTTTGTCAGGTAACAAGTTACTTTTTTGTAGAGTAATTCAGTTACTAACTCAATTACTTTTTGGAACAAGTAGTGAGTAACTCTAACTAATTACTTTTTAAAGTAACGTTCCCAACACCGCTGGTGAAAAGATGTTTGTGGGAATGTGTGGATGGATCGATGATGAGCATCTCACAGTTCTGGTTACTGAGAGATTAGCAGTGTTTAACTGGGCCGTGATCCAGCCATGTTCTAGAAGGTTCTGTAGCTTGGGGGTGGGGGGTTGGAACCCCCAACACTAAGATCAACCATAAAACGAAGACTTGAAAACATACGTTTCTAAAATAATTGTTGGGTTATCGTGGGATGTTGATATTAGATACGATCAACTTCAGCACATGAACACCAGAGTTATTGTAGTAGTTTCCCAAATTGATAAGATTTTTACAAACTTTGTTTCTATATGACCCCGTGGCCCTCGGTGGGCTCCGTAGAAGACAAACCGCTGACAATATGCTCCAATTTTGACATCAATACAATCCTCGTGTTGTTTTGTTGGCAAGTAAAAATGAAAAAAGTTGAAAAGTTTGTTAAATAGAATTTTCTTCTAGTGATTTTTCTTTCAGTATATACAATTTAAAATGGTCCAACGTGAGTTTCTTCTTCTTCTTCTCTAAATGCGTTGTTCAAAAAGCAAAATCAGTAAGAACCCTCTGGAAGGGAACCTCAGACGCAAATAGATGTAAAGTTCAATCAGATCTTATGATCAATTCACACCTTAAAAACACAATTAATTAAATAAGTTTAGCTAGTTTATGTTTGAAAATCAGCTTATAATGAACTTATTTAATTCCAGAGCGTTCTCACCATGCAGTCTACTCCTAATTGTGGCCCACGGTAATGAACAATGTTTGAATCTATGGTCGAGTCTGCATAGCACACTGTACACAGTATGAGTCCAAGTCAGTAAGTGGGCCATGCTGAAGATGACGTCCTCCACGAGTCTTCACAGCAGCCAGAAGTTAGAGAACATTTTCAAAGAGGTGCATTGATCGCATGATGTTTTCATCCTGAGGATAAAAAGAAACAATGTGATGATGAATAAAAGGGGATTCAGGCCAAGTGGAGTAAATGAAGATTTGTGGGGAATCCAGCTCACATTTTGGCAACAGTCAATGAACTCGTCTATGGTTACCACTCCGTCTTTATTTTTATCCATCTTCTGTTGGGGGACAAACAATGGGATAGATGAATAAACAAACAGGGAGGGATTTCTAAAACCTGCTGGAAAATAGATAAGAAATCCCGAGGAGACACTCGCCTGAAAGAAGACTTCTACGTGCTGGCGAGGCGTCTCCTCTTTCAGGACGGGGTATGTACATTTACCCATCATGTCGTAGATAGCCTTCATGATATCCAACATTTCCTGTCGTACAGAAAAGAGCCAGTTATCACATTTAAAAAAAAAAAGTTAGATATCAGAAAATTACTGATATTTGCCAGCAAGTACTTGCTATAAAACTCGCCTAATTCTTTGTATTTTGTTTCGGACTTTGCTGTAGAATCATTTGATACGATTTAAATATTTCTCCAAGCTTCTTAAAAGTCTTTTAAAGTTTTGTATTTGTATTCTTTTTTTATTTTTCAGTCTACCATACAATGTACTGTTTGTTTCATCATATTTAGCGAGTAGCCAGTGAGCTACCAAGTTCCTACATAGTAGCTAGCAACGTGTAATTTACTAGCAGTTTTTCTTAGTCACATTTTTTCACAGTTACCTTTAAAATAACAGCAACACAGTTTGACACAAAGTGCCATTTCAGCATTTTAAGACATACGGTTTAATTTTTGTCCCCAAACCTCATTTTTTGGTTTCTGTTTGTCCATTTAGTTTATTCTTAAAGTTAAACTCCAAACACGTTGAAAGTCCTTCAGAAATCCAAACAAACTATTATAATTGAGACATTTTAAAGGATTATAAAAGCGCCTCACAGGCAAAATATAAAGAAACCAGAGTGGATTTAAAGCTTGCACTCAGCTTTGTAGCTTATTATAACATCTGAATTTGAAGGTTTTTGATCTTGTTCTAGAGTGAATCAAGATACATTACTTTAATAGTTAAAGACCCACTCTGATGAAAATCATGTTTTTTATGTTGTTAACATGTTTTTGTGGCATTTTTCTGATGTTTAGAAAATTAAGCTCAAAATTGTATTTCTGAGTATTTCTGCATTCAAATCACTGTGAATCAAAAGCAGACTGGATTTGTGATGTAGAAAATCCACTGGGCGGATCACAAGCTCTTACTCTGTTAGCTCACAGCTAGCGGTGGCGCTAGCATGAACAGACAGCTCTCAGCAATGGGGAGGGACGGGGGGATCGTCTGCACCAACGGTTCCACCCACAGCGCAGAGGTGAATTGCTAATGAGCTACTGCTGCTATGCAGAAACTACTTCCTGGAACACGGCACAGGTTTTGGGTAAAAACACGATAATCATAATTAACAGACAACTGAGAGACTTTAAAATAGCTCAAAAGAGGATCGGAGTGGGTCTCTAAGAAAACAAACTTTTAATCATTATGGTAAATGTTTCATCAGCGAAGTCCAGAAGTTTCTGTTTAACTAACAGATCTGAACACATTTTTATGGCACGTTTCTTTAGTGAAGATTCAAAGTGTAGAAGTGAGACTTTAATGTTGGAAAGTCCTTGAGGAGAGAGTGTTTTATGAATGAGTTTCAGCCTGGTTTAACAGTTTTGCTGCTCCAACATCTGCACAGATAACAAAATGTATGTTTTTTTTTCTGTAAATGTTTTGAGGTTTCTACCCTGTGGCCTTCTGTAAGTGACAGGGATTCATTAGACATACTGCACCTCTTTAGTGATGTATCCATCTTTATTGATATCGTACAGGTTGAAGGCCCAGATGAGTTTTTCCTGCACTGTGCCCCGCAGGAGGATTGAAAGCCCCATAACAAAATCCTGCAACACAAACAATTCATTCCCATTTGTACCAAACATCACAGTGAAAAACAAAACAACTACAGCTCAGTAAACAACACAGACTCAGAAAACCTCAGAGATAAACAAAAGCATCCTTCATGCGTCGACATTTCTGCAAGCGCACGTTATTATGTCAGCTATTAATTAGAGACGAATGATGAAACAGCACAAATAGACGCCCTATAAATCAAAAAGACGGCGTTATTCAAATGATTTGAGAGCTCATATTCTGCCTGTCCTCGGGGGAATGCACATGTTTTTGAGTGGACACATAAACCCGTGAGGCTTTAGGAGTGACAGCTTCTCTGTCCTAATAAGCAAATATGTGTCCTTCATGAATATTCATAATATATTGCTTGCGCTGTAAATAAACTCAGCGAGGCTTAGTGAACAAATCGGATTGGATCTGGATGTGTTTAGGAGCAGTCGGCTCCAGTTTTAGGTTTTAGACCCACTGGATACATAGAGAGGTAGGACTCTTACCTCAAAACTCACAGAGCCATTGTGGTCCGTGTCAAATGCATTGAACAGGAAGTGTGCGTACGTCGAAGCATCTGTAAGGAGAAAGAAGAATGGTGGTTAGAGTCCAACGCCTGCACCTACATCTGCTGCAAACAAGGAAATGCTTCAAGTTTGTTTGTCTTTTGCTTTATTCTGCAACTTCAAAGAAACAAAGCTCTTAATGAAAGAAGAAAAACAAGCTCCGAGCTGAGAGTTTTATTATCATTTCCTCTGTGTGTGGGTGTATGTGGGGGGGGGCCATTATGCGTACTGGTCGCTCCTCTCTGAGTGGATAAATCAAAGCCTTCCAAAAGCTTTTACTGTTTGTCCTTCAGTAGAATTGTTGCATAATGATAAAAGTAAACAGTGAGAAACTCAGAGCTGCATGAAGGCCGTGCTTTGATGGTTGTTTAAAGGTAAGTAACCTTGGCTTAGTGGCGTTTGTGTCAGTCCAGGTCCAGCAGGAAGTGAGGAGCACCTTGAAAAGGGAGGGAAATATGTAAACACATACTGTACCTCCTTGTGGGAAGAACTGCGCGTAAATTTCTTTAAAAGTTTCTTCATTGACGACCCCACTGGGACATTCCTGAAAGACACAATGAGATAGAATAAATCACCATTAAGAACAGGGTGGGGGGTAAACATCTAAATATTTTTTGTATAATATCATTTTGGTCAAATCTCACATCCTGGTAGTTTCCAATATGTCCTGAAACTTTTATAAGGGTTCTCAGCGTTCCTGCATGAATCGTAGGGACTTGTGTTTGTGTTGAACTTTTAAACACATCGCAAAACAAATTCTGTCTCAAAATAGTCACAAATTACAGGAATCTGAAATCTGTCCCAATTTAGTTTCTGAGAGTCAGACAGTTAGAGAAATGTAAAACGACTTTGGGAGGCGTTAGTGACTGATGGAACTAAGTTGTGACTGACTGAAGACAAAAAGGAGAATCAGGCAATCTGATTGCAACTATGCTGAGAAAAAATGAAGACAATGTGATTTGTTTAACATGTAGCCAACATTAATTGCACATTTGTTAATCACTTTCTGAAAATATTCTTCTAGTCAGATGTGTCAGAAAACCCTTTCAGGGCTTTTAGTTTTTAAACACAATCATTTCTGACCTTATTAAAAACACTGCTGGTGAACTTACAACAGTTCTAGTTTAAAAGTAACATTTAGAGACATCATGTAAGCTTTTGGTCCCCGAGTCATATTTTGCTCATGCGTAATCTACAACAAAATCACCATTAACATATTTGGTGTAAATTTGGCTGTTGCCTTAAACAAAAACCACTGAGTGGAAAGATGTTTCTGAAATGAAAACATGTTCTTTCCAGGACCCATTTCTGTCATCTCTGGTTCTGTATGAGCCATAAACCCGATCTCAGTCTGCTGGTATTCAACTGCAAACCATCCACGCCTGAACAGAGATCTTATCTACAGCCATTCAAAGTCACCCACCTGTGCTTGTCTGGTGGCATTCACTGAAAAGACTCTTGCGTAACACCTGTGAGAAGGACACTTTTGTATCATTTCAAAGAACCAAAGATATTGGAGATGACCTTGCTTGGAGCAGTGTGGCGATAAAGAAAGGCGGTTTTCACAGAGTTGGTGTGAGGCGCCGCACATTCAAGAAATAAGAAATTAAATTGAGAAACAGGGTCATCGCTGTGTGTGTGTGTGAGCAAGAGCTTCACTTGGGTTTATATCAGAGAAAATAACCATAATGGAGGTTTTAGCTGAAAACTGAAGAAACATGCAGGATAGACATGTACTGTTTCTGAAACAACCGAAAACTTGTAAAGGAAGGTTTGGTAATTTCAGGTACATGAAAGTTTGTGAATAAAATATCTCAATTCTAAATTGGAATTATACTTTTGTGCATGTTAAAACTAGAAAAAATGTATATAAATGTACAAACTGTTGTAATGTAGTCTTAACTGTACCTTCATTTGTTTGCAATCTTTCCTCTGAAGTTATATTGTTGTTTTTGTCTCCAGTTTGTATTTTGTGGCTTGCCAACTTCTTCCACAGTTATCTTACAGTTCTCACATAATCTAACAGATCGAGATGCCCAAGGCCTACGATCACTCTATCGTGATAGAAAATCTTTATTCCAAACATCTCAAACATGTTTAAAACTCCTGCAAAGCAAGAAAAAGAACCCAAATATTTTATATAGTTCTACATAGTTTATACTTGTTGCTGTAATCTAACTATTTAAAGTCTATACAAATGGAATATTTCTACTACTACTACTACTACTACTACTACTACTGTCATTTAGCAGACGCTTTTATCCAAAGCGACTTACATTGAGAGAACATACAAGCAAGAAATCAAAGAGAAGAAAACAATATAAGGAGGCGGACTGTTTGGAGTCCAGTTTAATTCCGACGCTGATACATCATGTTTATCAATTTATTTATTTATTTTTTGTAGAGATAAACTCTCAAATCGCTATCATAAATCATAAATCAATTCCACATTAAGACTGAAAGTGTTCTTTAAAGAGGTGAGTCTTAAGTCTGCTCTTAAAAGTAGCTGCAGACTCTGAGGATCGGACCGAGTTTGGTAGGTCATTCCACCATCGGGGGATAACAGAGGAGAAGAGTTTGGAACATGATCTCATGCCACGTTGTGGTGGAAGCGCTAGGCGTCTTTCAGCGGCTGAGCGTAGCTGACGCGTGGGAATGTAGGTTTGGATGAAGGAGTGAAGGTAAGTAGGAGCTGTGTGTGTTAGAGTCTGGTAAGCCAGAAGCAGAGCTTTGTATTTGATGCGTGCTGCAACTGGAAGCCAGTGCAGAGAAATGAGAAATGGAGTGACATGAGCCCTCTTGGGCTGGTTGAAGACCAGACGCGCTGCTGCGTTCTGAATCATCTGCAGAGGTTTAACCGAGGACGCCGGAAGACCGGCCAGCAAAGAGTTGCAGTAGTCGATGCGGGACAAGACCAGGGCCTGGACCAGAAGCTTTTAATTGAATCGAGACACTCTCCAAGAGCGGTGGCCAACACATATCACTCCAACAGAATTTGTGTTAATTGTCCCAAAAGACCACAAAGGTGATCTGGATATGTTGGAGAACCTCAAACCTCGTCTCACATCAGCTGACGCTCATTTTCATTGGCTCACCATCAAGAGCACAATTAATATACGACTTGCATGGCTGCTCTGCTCTGCTGCCAGGCTGCAGTTTGCTAAAGATCACATGCACAGAAGAAGTTGGGAAAATGTTCTGTGGATGGATGAGACTGAAATAGAATATTCTGAGAACTGTTACGTTTGACAAAGGATTATAGAGCATTACAACAAATATAAGGACGTCTGTTCATAAGCCCAGTCTCAACAGAAAACTCTAGACAACAACAGTAAGCTGAAAATATTTGAAGATATATTGTTGACAGACCATGTCAGCGTTATGATGCCTAAGTGATCAGTTTATTTAAGGAAGCACCTCAAAATGCTACACTGATCTGATGGCCAAACACAGTTTACTGGCTGCCCACCACTGCTGTTCCCTTCCTCTGGGATCCTTCAGTTTGAGGTACATTTAGAAGTTTTCCAGAAGAATAAACTGGATTTCATTCGCTGGGACCGCCTGATCATTCATGTAGGTGATCAGAAAAATAATAAAAACAAGAAGTTCAGCAGTTTCTCACTTCCTTTCCCTTTGAAGTTAAACCCGGTGAGTGCCACAACCTTAATGCTGCACTCTCAGAAATAGAGGTATGAGACAAGGACATTTTTGTACCTATAGGTAAAATGTTTTAAAATGTTCCCTTAAAAGTACAATATTGGTCTTTAAAAGGCCAGAAATTCCAGAACTTCATAAGATACAAAAATGGACCTGGACTACAGGGTAGACCCCCAGCGACAAGAATTTGTACCCTTCTTGTCGCTGGGGGTGTACCCTGTAGTCCAGGTCCACTTTTGTACCTTATGAAGTTCTTCCACTAAAACTGTAAAATTATGCCACATTTTGAAGTTTTAAACCAACATTCTGAAACATAATATTGAAAATGATGGATGAAACTTAATAAAATGGAGATTAACCAGCCTTGGCCAGGGTTGCAGGTGCAGTTGAAATTGTACAAATTTGTACTTTATATCAATTTGAACACTCTAAGGGGCATTTCTGGCCTTTTAAAGACCAATATTGTACTTTTAAGGGAACATTTTAAAACATTTTACCTATAGGTACAAAAATGTCCTTGTCTCGTACCTCTATTTCTGAGAGTGTGGAATAAAAAACATGATGACATAAAGGAAAGTGTTTGTTCAGCTATCAAACTGTAGGCAGAAGAAAGCAGCAAGTGGAGCTCATCAAGGCAAATCCTAAATGGGGCAGTGTTATTTTGAGCTGAATGTTTATATCAGCAGGAGTCGATGCTCAACAAAGTAATGCTAATGTTAATGTTCAGCAGGAAATTATTTGCTAATGAATAGTAAAGTAACAGTTTAAACAAAGATTTTAATGATGTTCAAGAAACCTTTTAGTTTTAATTTCAACTTAAATGGTTTAAAGTGGTTCACACTGAAAGAAATGAGACAAATCAAGGTTAAATGTCCTAATTTAGATGTGGGTTTATTTGTATCTAGTATTGTTTTGTTTTTATAAACCAAATCTATTGTATATTGAATATATGTCTAATAATTGGATATAGGTTTAACACTCTGTCTAGTTAAAGTACATATTTATAACAAAATATAAAGGTATTCTGGGCAGATTTCTATATTCTTTTGTTATTTAACATAAAACTGTATCAAGTTTCAGAGTAGAGTAAATCTACTACGATCTAGCTGGAGTCAAAATATTTGGAACATTTTAAGCACTACAAGGTTTATATAGTTGTCTTTTTAGGTTAAATTTGACCAATAAACCAAACTGTTTATTTCCATCTTTTCATTTATTATATTCTGGACTGAAAAAGGAAAAGGCAGAAACACTGAAGAAAATAAATCCACCACATCTCTGCTGATCACATAGTGAAAGCAAACATGTTTGTTATTTATTAGAGCTTCTTTAATTAGAGCTTTTGTTATGCTCTACGATGGTGCAGAACGTCGGTTCTCGACAGCCAAATGCCATGTAATTAAACATTTATAGCGATGAAGGGCATTTTTCTAAATCGGCAGTTTAACCTCACTTCTAAATACCAGCTGTGGACTTGGATAACACACCGAGTGGGACAGTCATGATTAAACAGCTGGGCTCGGAGTCTGCTGCTGCTTTCACTTTCCCTCAGAAACACCAGGGAAAACTAAAGATCTACAGTTACACTGATACACTGAGTCGAAGAGCGATTGCAGAACTCATCAGCAACTGTATTTTATCTTGTCTTTTTATTCTCAGGACGACGCTGCTAAGGGAGGCAATTTATCAAATGAGAAAGGAGCTTTTATGTCACTTACAAGAGTCTCTGCAATTTAAGTTCATGTTAAAAGAATATGTCTTGAAGAATAGTGAGAGTTTGAGTCTGTGAAAGCTAAAAGTTCAGAATTCTTTTTATGCACTTATTTAAAAGTTACTGAATATATAATTTAGCACAGGAATGATCATTTTTATCCTAATTTTGATTTTCTTGCAAGTTTGGACAAACTTTTGTAAAAAGGAAATCCGGTCTGCAGCTCACACATGTTTTACAGCAGAAATGTCTTTCAGAGTTTAAACGGGTCAAAGAAAGTCCAGCTTTACATGACTGAGCTGACATTTTTTATGTTAATGTCTTATTGATTGTACCCGTCCATCCTGTAAATACAGGACATGCTGCATGTATAAGGGTTGTACCAACATGGGTAGACCAGACAAAGGCTGTATTCACACCCGGTGGCGCTGTAGAGTTTCTGCACTACTTGTTACTGCACTTCCTGGCGCTGCCGCGGGAGAGTGAAACATAAACAAACATTGAGTAGCAGCAGATTCTGGTGGTTTTGGGATCTTTCATGTTTGGAGAATGTACCAGATCAATATTCTGCAGCACTGGACTCAGAATGAGCAGATAACAAGACAGAGGACTGCACGAGGCGGCTGTATAATATAGTCCACTTCCTGCTTTTGGTGCGGTTACATTCACACATGCAATCGAACTGAGACCCACATTTTTAGACGGACTAGAGTTCGATTGTTTGGTCCAAATCAGAGTTCGGTTGCCCGTTCACACCTCCCCAAACGAACCGGACTTTCTGTGCAAACGAACTAGAGTTCGATTCAAGCCGACTAAACAGGGCTGGTGTGAATGCACCAAACGTGTCCCGTCTTTTCTTCTGATTGAGTTGAGGTGAGACAACTGTTTGAACAAAGTTTATAGTGACAATGTGTAGATGGATCTGCACAGGGGAAGGAGACCAAAACCAAACATGGTCAACAGTGTGTGGATAATGGCACATGGCTGAGGCAGAGTGGCAGAACAACAGAAACAGGTTGAAACTGGGTAATCCAAAATCAGAACGTCTGATCCAAACAAGGACAGACAGAGACGACGTCAGGTCAAAAACTCAGGTGATCAAAAAAAAACCTGACTGACAGACTGGAAACAAGACGAATGTGGGTTTGGAATACGACTGTGATATCTCATACACTTCTAACTAAAAACAGAAAGCAAGAGTAAAAAGGTGCTTCCTTCATATTAAATGTTTCTTATGCAGACGGATGAGTAAATAAGTTTTGTATTTTCCCCTGAATAATGTTTCATTATACAGACATTCTTATTAGCCAGTGTGAAAAAATTAAATATGTATTCATTTGATATGCTTCGAAAATTGGGTTATTCATGACCAGAAAATCACAAATCCAATCTGTGAAACACAAAGCTGGTCAGCCATGAAATCTCAGCTGAAAACCTGTGAAGTGGAGCAGCACTGGAGTGGGGTGGGGGGTGGGGGGTGGTTGGTAATGAAGAAGCATCTAGCATCAGGTCCCAATCGACTACTCCAGTCAGTGACCTCAGAGTGTGAGTTGTAGGACCTCTGTTGATTGGGTCAGACCAAAAGGACAATATCATGTTTCTTCTCATCATTTGAGGATGAGCGATTTATGAAACAATAAATTCTGTTGAGGTCAGAATGAAGAGTCATGTTTTAGTCTCCTCAATCTAAGACCAAACTCTACCTGCTGCACTCTCAACAACCGCCTCATAAAGTCTGCTGTGGAGATGAATGACCTTGGCCTGCCACCTGCATCAGAGGCGTATGATTTCCCTGGAACTCCCAGACAACAAGGACAAAGAGCCTCATCACAGGGAACCAGCCAGCTTCTATTTGTCTGGCTGCCATTTAAAGTTCCTCTTCACTCTGCCAATCTCACCAGAACAGAACCAGACAAAGTTCTGCTGTCCACCAGTAATTAAAGACCAACTTTAAATAAAAACATTCAATCGAATCTCCTGTCCAACAGTATCTGATTACAGAGCAGAGATACTTAGTGAATAACAACATTTCTATAGATATTATACAATATATAAATAAAAACAACAAATATCTAGTTGAGACTATATTGACAAAGTGTAGTTTTGTATTTAATTAAAAATGTGACTAAAGTAAACTATGGGCCTGTTAATGTTACCAAGGGCCAGCACACCCAGCCCCCTACCCTCGCCTGTCATCCAGCTTCCAACACGGAGCCCGGTCGAGCCCCAGGAGACAGATCCTGATCACCAGCTGCTCTCCAGAACTTTGACTCTGGTCATTTCACAATAAGCTCTTATTGTTGGTTCAAGGTTTGACCCAATAATCTCTGCTACAACACAGTAAGAGTAAAAATGTTCATACGTGTAGTGCAAGTATTTCTTCATGAATACTGAACAGTGATGCAAACTGGACAGAGGTTTAGCTGTTTACAAGGATGTAGAGGGGGAACTGTGAACCTTCTGTAGAGTAGGTTGAAAAAGAATAAATCAGTACAAAATCAAAGAAAGACAAATACATTTGATGTCAGAGGGAGATGTTCAAAGTCAGCAGTCGTTCATTATGTACATGGCGCCCAGGCTTCACAGTAGATGTTCCACTTACGTTCTTGAAGCCTCGGTACAGGATCTGTAGCTCCTTACGGGAGAATCGTGTCTGTGCTTCAAGCTGCTCCAGGCCTTCAGGGCGATGACGGACTGCAGATAGTTCCAGCTCATCTTCAACGCTGTCTGAAGAGCAGAAGGAAGGAGGTCAAAACAGATCAGTTTAAGCAGTAGTCCTTTAAAATGACTATATTGAGGCTAAATAAAGAATGACTAAGCAAACATATATGGAAATACGCAACACTTTTACAATAAAAGTCAACATTTTATCATAAAATTGCATCAGATTCTGTTTATTTTCTTCTCTGACAACAAATATGACGTCGGAAGTAATTAGTGTTGTTAAGACCTCGGAATACAAGACAGCGTGGCAGCGAGTTTCTGCATGAGGGGGGTACAATTAAAGCCTGTGGAATGTTTTAATGGGCCTGTAATGATGGCAGACACCGAGAGTGACTGTGCTGTCCTCGCACCACAGCATTCCATTCATATACCTGAGCTGTGACACACTGTCCAAGTGCCTCATTAGCATCAAGGGTTTTATTGTGCTTGACAGCTAAAAGGCCAAATCTCCTGGCAGAGCATGTTTAACCTGCTGATATGGGAGCACATGCAGTAAAATCAGAAGTCATGTTTATCCAAATACTATAAACAAAAGCTGCTTCATTTTACTCTCGTTAGTCTAGTAGCTGTTGGCCTGTTTAGCGCGAGTTAGCTCAGGATATTATGATGAGCTAAAGTTAAAACATTTCACAAACTAAAGCAAAAAAAAAAAAAAAGATGATTTGGCAAATTAAATGATTAAAAAAGGTTCCTAAAATCTAATGTTACATGTGGCTAAAACTGATTTTGATGACGAGTGGAAAAATCAGGAAAAGCATCTCAGACAACGACACAACATCAGATATGGACAGAGAGAAAGAGCCACTTGCTTTGATTACTGGAGGGTTTTTTGCCTGTTGAGCATGGAAAGAGCCTCATGAGTCGTGCTCTCACACCGCGCTTGTGGACAATCTGAGGGTAACCTGGGAAATACAGCATCAGGTCTTTGTGGTTACCCAGGCAACGGCCTTGATTCCCTCTAAGAAGCTGGGCATGCAAAAGGTGAGGGTCCAATCAAGATCATAGAAACAGAAAGTTACTTCTTCTTGGTTCTTCAGGACAACGACACAATGTTCTGTTAAAAGCTGCAGTATGTGGTCTGAAAACAACAGATGTGTTCTGAAGTTTGGCAAAAAAAAAAAAGGCCATGACAGAATTTTAAACCAAAGCTGCTCTGCGAAATGCTTTTCGGACTGGTTGGTGCTTTGAGATCCGTGTTATTGTGAGTGTTGGAATAAAATTAACATTTTGTTCACAGTTTTATTTTACTTCTGAACAGACATTTGGAAAGATGAAACTTTTTGCTTCATCTGAGGCAGCTCAAGTGCAGCATCGTCATAAAGGACTTTGTTCATTTGGTTAATAACGGCGATGCTTTGCAGGTTGATTCGTCCCTCCAACTCGTTCCCCCACTTCAACCCAGTGTCTGGAACATCCTGTACATCACCAATATTCATCCAGTTAAAGCACAGCCACTTCATATCCCTGCACCATGCACACATCGACAGTAAGTCCTCAATCTTTCTGTATCAACAGACAAGCAGGTCTACAAGAATACACAAAAACATCACTGCACACACTTGTATAACAAAGGATGTGTTGTAATAAGTGTGAAGTTAGAACGTGTTTGTTATTCTTATTGATAGCTGAGCTGAAAAAAGGGTTTGTAGTTCATTTGCTGAAGAAATCCCTAATCAATCCCAAACTAATAACAGATGCATCTTTATCCTCACACGTCTCCATAAAGTAGCAGAAACAGTCACTAGCACGAGAAACATGGGCGTGGCTGTGATGTTGCACCTGAAATGCAAAGTAGTGCAGTAAAAGTAAGAGAATTAACTTGAAATTTAACTTGACTTGAACTAATCAGACCTGAACATATGCACATGCTGTACATGAACCACAGATGGACAAGAGACCGAGTCAAGAGAACTAGTGGACCACTTTCTGTCCTGGTGTGGGAACAATCATCTCATCTTGAATGTGAACAAGACAAAGGAGATGATTGTAGATTTTAGGAAGAGCAGCAACATGCCGACACCCATTTCCATCATGGAGAAGAAGTGGAGGTGGTGGAGGAGTATAAATACCTGGTGTTCACCTGGACGACAGACTGAACTGGAGACACATGATGATGTTTTTAGGAAGGGACAGAGGAGACTGGACTTCCTCAGGAAGTTTAGATCCTTCAACTAAAGATCTTTTATTAGTCTGTTGGGGAGAGTGTGATCACATCTGCAGTCACCTGTTGGGGGCGGGGCATCAGAGCAAGTGATGTAAAGAGACTAAACAAACTGATAAAGAAGGCTGGTCCTGTTCTGGGGACTCATGGAAGAATAACATGGATTGAAGACACAATGGAGACAAACACATGACCATAAGACAACTGTTAATATAAACTTTACATGGTAACTAACTAGGAATAAGGAACCATAACAGTAATTATAACTATAAACACACTGAAACTGTGAAGGTCCCATTTGGCCGAGGGAACGGACCTGAAGTGATGCACCAGATTTTTTAGACTGATTTTGATTTCCAGTTTTTGAAAAACTCTGACCTGATTCAAACATTTAATAATTTACTGAACACACACTTCCTTACACTTTTTACAGACTTCAGTTTAACAGAATTTAACAGTGTTTCACTGAGAATAAATGACTCACTGTTAGATGAGTTGGATTTTGAAATCAGTCCTTCATTTTTTTTTACTGCACACATTAAGACTTACAGCTTGATAATGAAACTATTAAATATTTATTTTCATTTGTCACCTACTTTTAAATCATAGGCTTTGTAACGTATGTGGGACATTAAGAGGTTAATCTTTTAAGTAGCTGCTGCACTGTAAAAAAACTTCTGTCGCTTGAATTAGTTTTTTTAAACAGGATGTTTAAATCTTTATTTTCTTCAAACTTGCATTTAAAAGAAATTAGTGTTTATGTGTGAACCCAAGCTGCTCTAAGTTTTGACATTCAAGCATTAAGTGAATTGAAATTTTTAAAAGACAATTTACCTTAAACTTACTAAATGAGCTTTTGCCTCTTATGAAAAGACACAAAAATTATTTAATAAATCATCAGCTGGGTAAAACTAACCTGTCCCACACTCGTTCACCATTACTGGGTCACAGGAAGAGTCAACATCAAAGGATCAAAATGTTTCTGTTTTCATGCAACAACAAATGATTTAAATAAACTGAATTTTAAGTGCAATGAGACATTAGCTACGTTTACATGGGCACATTTAATCGGAATAAACGCCCAATCGGATAAAAAAGACGTCATGTAAACATGTCAATCAGAATGTTTTGATCCGATGCAGCCTGATCCGAAAGAAATTTACTTCCAATCGAGAGGGGTGGTTTTGTCCGATCTTCATTCGGATAGACGTGCATGTATACACCCATTCGGAAAGAATGGGTGAAAAGAGCCCACTGCGCATGCGTACAACTTCAGCGTGACGTCTTTCCACTTTCGCAGACTCAAGTAGAAAACATAGCAGGAAGTAAACAGAAGTGGTCTGCTGGTGCAGTCATCCTGTCATCCTGCTCTCCTCTCCTGTGGCGGAGGAGCAGTAGCAATATGTATTCAGCCTCTAACTTGGTTAATGCGACCAGTAAAAACCCAAACATAAAGGTAATCACCTGCAGAAGGTCCATATTGTGGATAACGTGAGTCAGCTCGAGCACACGATGGGGCGGGAAAGACGTGCAGAAAGGACGGAGTTTGTTTACTTTTTTTTCTTCCCCCGGAAAGACAACTCGCTGTGAGCATGCTCAACTCATTTAACCTGATTGAGTGCTTGGTGCATGTGTACTCATGACATGATCAGATCATTTCAGTTAGTGTCCATGTAAACAGGGATTTGGGAATTTCGATTGACCAAGATTTTAATCAGATTGGGGAAATTTGGCGCATGTAAACGTAGCTACTATTGCATCAAAATGATTGAAGTAAAAGTTCAAGATGGCCAGAGCTCCTTAACTACCGCCTGCATTCTCTTAACTGCCTAAACTGTGGGATCCAAGGTGTCGTCAGGTGGAGTACCTGGGATCTATTGTTTACTTTATATCAAAGTGGCGTTACACATTTCTGCTCTCCGTCTCTGAGTCACTTCTACACACAAGCCTCCTGCAGGACTGGGGAAAAGAAATCCTCCATCCACAGAGTCTATCTTTCTTTTTATTTTTGGCGTATTTAAATGACGCCACAATAAAACAGCTGATTTCCTGATAATGGCACCAAGGAGCATAAAGTAGCCATGTCACAATGGTTTGGACCAGAAATAAAAATCTGATTTCTCAGCGTTGGTCAGAGGTCAAGTCGATCTGACTACTCCTGTAACCTGACGATCATTCGTTGCATCACAACTTATTTACAAACAACAATGTATGGAACAGCCTTTGAGTGCAACGTGTCACCATGTCTTTCCAAACACAATCCAACACGCTGTTTATCAAAATTGTTTGTCATTTTAATAAAGCAAAGTTAGCTCGATGCATGAATAAATAACTAGAATGCAACACCCAGGGAAGGAGACTGATGATCACGGAACACAAAACATTCATCTGATATGCAGCACTATGAAAGTCATTGAGTAATAGGTCTGCACAAAGTGCACAAACCCATTTCCCTTCCCTCTTGGGGCTATTCTTAAAAATTTAGTGCGGGTTTGATGGCAGTGGCGAGTGTTAAGATGGGTCCGTTGGAGCTTCAAACTATTTGTCAATCATGTAATAATTAACTGAGCGGCTGCACTCACAGGTAACAACAGAGGTGGAGGTTATGGCATGTTTGTAACTAGTCAAACTATAGCCAGGAGGGCTGATAAACCTCAATAAACCTGAGCTATAAAGGGACCTCGCAGAAACAATTACATCATAGAACAGAGGTGGTGAAAATTGTGTCATAAATCTACAGCCTGCGCTGCCGAAACTGGAGGTTTTGAAGAAAAGTGCAAAACCTGTTGGCTGGAAAAAATAGTCTTTGGAAAGCTGTTGTTCAGCTGAAATATACTACAATATTTTATTTATTTGTTATACAAGGTAGCAGTGGTGCTAATTTATCTCAGATTACGATTATTTGGCCACGCATGTTACACACACAGGATTTGGCTCCTGGTCATTTTTGCTCATGTCCTTCTTGTACTTAACTTACTCCAGAAAACCAAGATAATTATTAATGTAAATCATTATTATTTCATGTGTGAGCACATAGTCAGGAGAAAAAGAACAGCCATTCTCATTCAAGTTCTACATATCAGGATTTACAAATATTGATCTGATTATTAGCAGGTTTAAACATGATTTCAAACTAGCCTTGAGTGAATGAAAACAACAATTATTTAGGGAAACCTTACAGTCACTGAGAGGACCATGAACTCCTCTTTATAAACGTGTATAATTTTAAAACTTGAAAAAGACCAAATCCTTCTTATTATGATACATAAAACCAATAATCTGAAAGAGGATGGACTGATACAAGGCAGATGTTTGAAAATCTAACACACGGTCTGCTTTTTTTCTTTAACAAATGTACAAAAGTAAACCATTTTCCTTGTCTATTAACCAAAACTGAAGGATAGTTTGTAATATTCTCAGTTGCTGAACAATAAGAGAAATTGAGAGATTGAAGCTCTAATCAGTTCTTGTTACCGCCCTGTTGCTGGCCCTTACAATCTGAGTGGAGAGGACATGTCTGAGTGCACTCACTGAAACTGAACGAGACAGATGTTCATTTTTATTAGAGACATAGTCTTGACAGCAGGTTGGCTTTATTTGGAAGCATTACTATACTATAAAAGAAGAGACATCCTTTCTACCTTGGAGCTCAAGGACAATAAGGTGGGTTTGAGTTTAGGATGCAGTGCAAATACTATAATAAGGAAGTAAAATCAGAAGGAATGGAGCTCCAAAAACAGTAAAACAACATAACTGTTGATGAAAAGCTGAACCAAAGATATCTGTAAAGCAGAATAAATCAGAACGTGATTGACACGATGCTGAAACAAGAGCACAAATGCTGTCTGATAAACATTTTCCCTTTTATTTTATTGAGAAAAACAGATCTGACTGTGTTTGTGTGTGTGTGTATGTATATGCTCTCATTCAGTAAATAGAACAACATAAAAGATACTGTTGTCCTGAAGAATCAAGCAGATTCTCTACACATTTATTTTTTAGTCTTTAAGAGAAAAAAAAAAAACACGTGTCATGTTGTACTTTTGCCTTCCTCGAAAGAAAACAAAATGGCCTTTTCATTTCATTTTCATTCTATTACTAGAGGCTTCAGCTACATATACAGCTCATCAGAGCTAGTAATGCACAGCCACCTTTAAATAAGAACGCTGCCTTTGCCGTTTTGCCTGCAGCGATACAAGAGAAGCCGAGGGGCCCCGTGAGGGTCTTAAACTAAGAATAATCTCTCAGCAAAATCTAATTACCGAGGGACACGGTGAAACCAGCTTTTTGGACTACAGCCATAAAATGAGCTGACAAAATAGTAACAGTGCTTTAAAGCTAAAAAAAGTGATGTTGGAATATTAACCTTAACAATGAGTCTGGACTGCTTGACCTCCAAGGTTCAGAAATCAGCTGTTGTTCATCTCAAAAATAAGATCTAGCTGGTGAGGAAAGCTCCACGTGTTTGAAACTAATCCAAAAATGATTTGCTAATAAATAACTGATCAATCGACATCGTGCACAAAGTGAAATGTTTTACTTCACCATAAATAAATGTATAGATCCATAAATCTTGGGTCAGTTCTTGTGCAGTACAGTTTGATGAACGTTTGCTGCTGAGCTAGCAGCTTCTATGTTATCGCACGAGGGTGTATGTAAAGTCAGTGCTGTCTAAAGTAAAAATATGGTCTAAAATACCACATGGGATCCATCTAGGCTCAATATAGTAAGTGCAATAGCCCTTACGCTTTTCTACCTTAAATTTTAATAATTAAAAATAGATTTATGACTTAACACAACATGTGTGGACTTATGCGTTTCTATCCTGCAGCAAAACACTATAAATTATCATTTTCAATATAATCATATTTGGCAGACCATTTTCTTTATGGAATTACTAATCCTGTTAAAGAGGTAGAGTTTGAAAAAGCTCAAAAATAGGTGTATGACATATAACACATTAAGGGTTTGAAGAAATAAGCATGTTGTTTTCTGTACATTTGATGCAAAATTTTATGTAAAGTGAAAGTTTTACAGCTGATGATTTTTAGGTAAATAGAAAAAAACCCCACAGTGGACAGCTATTTAATTTGTTAACTGACTTTATTACTGCAGACTGTTATTTTGTTGAATAAATAAGCACTGTAAAATTTAACGCTGCGGCCGTTTGAATGTCTCCAGACTTCTGAGGTCTCAAGGTTGATACGTGCATTTTACAAACAGCAGAAGCAGAGTTAAAAACTATTTTAAGACACTTTTGGAGATCAGATCTTCTGTTCTGTTAATTAGTAGGAAATTGAGAATAGATAAAGTAATGTCTTTTTGAATTTTATTAGACAAGAAAAGAAAGATCCGATGTTGAGTTTTAAGGTGAACAAAACACAATTGATTTAAAAATAGGATGATAAAATTAATGTGATAATTCAGATCTTCTTAATTGGCTTTCTGATCACCTAAAATAACTAAAATCTAATAAAATAAAATTCCAGTTTAGGCAAATACTATTTGACATATCTTTAATTTTGGGGTATTTACCAGTAAAAACAACAATTGATGGGGCTAACTGCAGCCCTTATAGTTCATTTACAAGCAGGAATGTAATGATTAATAAAATAGCAACTAAATGAACTGTTGAAATTAGATGGCAGTAATTCACTGCCATCATCTCCATTAATCTCCCTTTCTCATTGCTGAGGTTGTTCAGAGAGCCATCAACTAAATATATTAATTGTTTCTAAATAAAAAGAATCTAAACTTATGAACTACCCTTTAAATGAGAGCTGAGACTGCAGACAAACAGGTTGATGGAAAAAAACCTATAGTAGTAAAACTGTTCATGAGGTTTGCAAACAACAGCATTCATCAGTTTATGACTTTAAAGCATTTTTACTTCCCCAAATGCATCTTGTTCAGAATCATGGAGATGCATGTTTAAACTAAAACAGCTAGGGACACCCTGAAGACTCATAGCTTCCAGTTCTTGCTAACATGTATGTTTTTGGACTGCTGGAGACAACCAGAGTACAGAGGGAACATGTACTCAAGAGTCCAAGTCATAAACTTCTTCTTGTGAGTATGTTCTCATCTTTACAACCTTTTACATTTAGGCTCAAGTTGATCGCCGTGTCTTTATTGCCGTGGCGCCACAAAAGTAGGCCTGCAGGAAGCATCAACTTATCTTCTGACAGTTGGCGATATAAAATATTACAGGCAGTGACACAAATGATATAAACTAGGACAGCACAAATTATTATTCTGAGGATCTCTAACTACAAACAAAATAAAGTAAGAATAAAAATTTACCATAGTGCCTCAGAAGTGACGTGACTATGCATCTCTTCCAAGTCAAAGTCCTTGTATTATGCAAATGATACCTGGCAATAAAACTTGATTCTGATCTTAAATAGTTCTAAGTTACAGGTTTTAAATTGTTTTTCATACAGAGAAACTCATTTCCATGCAGCTAATGTGAAAACCTCATGGTTACAATGTTTAACAGTTTATTTGCTAATTTTTACAAAACTAGCAAGAAGAAACATCAGCAGTACAAACTTTTATTAGAAGATTCATGTTTCCAATAAAAAAAAAATGCTTAAACTCTAAGTTATAATAAACTCAATCATTGTAATTTAATCCCACTTAGTGACAGTTGTTAAACAGTCAAGGTTAGATCCCATTAAATCCCAGATATTTTAGTAATTAAAGTTTTACTCGGAGTGAAACGTTTTCCTCACAGCCCCTGTGAGGTACTGATAATGCTCCTGATGGCACCTCATCTGACTGTCGCTGACAAAGTGATCCAATCTCAACCTGAGATCAGTCCTAATATAGTCTGCTCTGTGTCCTGGCCAAACAACTTGGAAACCTCCTCCAGCAATCTGAGGGCATTTATTTCATCACAAGGCTGTGTTGGATGTCCATTTAGGGACGAGACGCTGACAAGTGCTAAAACATCTGTTACTGATTGCGGTGGCAATTAAAGAGACAGTTCCGATCTTTTGAAGTTTATGAACAATTAATATCTCATGTCGCAGATACCCTGAAAATTTTCAGTTGAGAGCAATGAATATTTCTGCTCAAACCAACTAGCTAACAGCTAGTTCTAGCACGGCCAAAAACAAAGTGGATCACTGTCTTAAAACAACGCTCATCACAACAATGTCATAGCAGTTCATTTGAATGCCATTTTATACATTCTTTTGCAATTTCACAATACTGTTATTCTGGTAAAAAGTAGAAGGTAGAAATGACATTAATTTAGCCAACGGTAGAGATTTTGAGTATGTCGCCATATACTGTTCTCAGTCCAAATATTATTTATGTTCAGCGTATCCATAAGTACTTCAAATATTTCATTTAATACATTTTACATATTAAGTGTTCTTAACATGCTTTTATTATACCCTTTCTGAAGGGATAAAAATCTACTGCATTGTATGTGGTATATATGAATATGTTTAGAAAAAGTCATTTTCACATATACAAAAGAACAAAATATATTGCAATACATATCACAGTCGCACATACTTCAGATTATACCGCAATATGGTTTCGCCCAGCCCTAGTACAAAAACCGGAAGCACTACCGTAAAGTTTTACCACAGATAACTACAGACTCATTTGAAAAAATAAAAATAAAAAACAAACCCTAAAACATAGATGTTTGTGTAAAGTTGTTTTAAAATAGAAGAAAATTTATTCTGTAAACTCAGCTCATTTAAAGAGCTATCTACAAAATAGAAACTGTTCCAAACCTTCCTCAGAATATAAATATTATAATCTGTCTACTCAGAATAGGATTTTTTTGGTGATAAACAGTTTTTGTTTAATCGTTATTAAAGGATTTTACAGTCGTCCCACGAGACACACCAGGCATTAAAGTCAGTATTTTTGAGCGTTAATCTCCTAACACCTTAATCTGTCTCCTGCAGACCTCCAGACAGATGGTATCAAAGTCAAAATCAGAGAGGTGCTTCCTGTTTCACCGAATCTTTAGGTTCAGTGTAACTATTTTTGCTCATACATGATCTACAAACAGCCACACAGACGTCAAATTTACAGATTAAATTATTGGTTTGATATTTTTCAAACTAAATATCATCCAAAGGACATTATTATATTCTTTCGATTTTTAATTTAGAGCCTATCCTCTGTTTAAAGGTCAGCTGAGCATTAGTAACCATCTTCACATGGAACGTTTACAGAGGGATGGATGTTCTGTTGCACACAAGCAGAGGAAACTTTCATCCCAATTAAATTTGACTGAATCGTGAAGAGCTGGGGGATAGGAGGACAATTTTAGGCTCAGAATTTATTCCTCCCAAGGCTCTGTGATTGTTTTTTTTTTTTTTAGGAAAAAAAGGGGACAAATATGGCTGTCAGTTGGCAGCCAGCAATTAACTGAAATGACACCCGGAGAGACAGAGGACGACGGTAGAACATGAGCGGCGTCTGGCAACCTGTGCCAACATGATTGGCAGGTTTCCCAAAAAAAAAAAAAAGCAGGTGAGATATCAAACTGACCCGCGGGTCGGACTTTACACCAAGTCGTTACAAAGAAATGCATTGACCTGGAAATGATTGTGTGTTTAAGCTTATTGCTCATGTAAAGCCTCTGTCAACACTAAGTGTTTCCTTATAGATAATCCCGCTGCCTCAAGCCATAACAAAATATTTATACAAAGCATGTTTACATTTAGAGCTGAAATAATCTGAGTTTAAAGACATTTCAGATACTGAATCTCATTATTTAAAGAATATTTTCATTGTGAGTCACTGGAATGTGAATATCTCAATAAACATGACTAACTTAATCTAAAGTTGCTAGTTCATAATAAATACTGTTTTTACTTCTTCTTCCTTCACTTTAATTTCTGATGTATAACTTCACCTGAGGATTTACAAAAATCAGCACAAAAAGAAAAAACTTGGGAATGTTAATCTTGAAGAGAGTGTTATGACTTCAGAAGCACCACATCATGCAGCGTTAATGAGATTTGCAAAAAAAAAAACAATAAAAAAAACATAATGCACACAACAAAGACATTTTGGCCAAAACCCTGGATTCTTTGGAGCTCTGTATTTAGCTGCAGAAAAATAATCTGAAGGCTGAAATGGGGTCACAGAAAGGTCAACTTCATATGACTGAATAAGGGTTCTTTCCTTTTTTTTACGTTTTCTACATAATCACAGATGAGATTGGGTTCAAATTTTTTAACTTAAAATTTTACTTAAAGACATAATATATAGAATTTCAATATTATACTTTTTAAAAATAAAGTAATACCATAATTAGAAAGCCAAACAACATGTTTGCCGTAATTCCATATGTGATTTATTTTTACTTTAAAAAGTTATTGATCTTTTTTACATTTTTTTGACGGTGCGGCAAACCTGTAGTACCTTTTTCCACCACTAGTGTGAGTATAAGCCAGTTTTTTGTCGAGCTCCTGATCAGCGTCACAAGGCTGGGACGGAGTGAGGAATAATACTCATTTCTGCCACCCTGTGGTGGTTAGTGGAAATGACAGGTTTGTGATTTTGCTCATTACTGTCACCTGGTGTTGGAAATAAAAGTCATTATAGCTTTAAGTTTGTACATGGTTTTTACATCTAAACAAAGACATTCTTGTATTCTCTCACCCAGCGTTCATTTTCTTCCAGATCTCCAAACACTGTACACGACCATACTGTTACTGACTGCCATTGTGTAAGCTCAGAATTTTCTCTCCTAAAACAAGAAGTGAAGGATCTTCTTAACTTCCTATATATGTTACATAAAACTGTGGCATTACAGAAACCTACACTAACCAACAGGAACGTTTCCATTGCGACATACAATTTTCTCACTGGGCTTGTTTGAGACTTCAGTTCTACTTCGTTTCTTTTCGTTTGTCTCATTGCTGTCTGAGAAACATAGCTGTGTGTGTTGCCATGGCAACCATATGGAATCACTGGTTATTACAAAAGTTTCTATCGAAAAAGCTAAATTGATGAATTTAGGAATTTTGGAAATTCACAAGTTTTACATGTTCACAAACATATTAGTTTCTGGTGTTACTGAATGGAAGTGGACAGCAATATAATCTAGACAGGGAATAGATGGTACAAACAAATACATGTTAATATAAATCACTGACGCTGTGTGTGCTGAATAACCCAAATGTGGCCCCATTCCACTGGACTTGTGGCAGAGGTGAATGAAAGTGCAGCAGAGCATGTAAAGCTGGCATCTCTACCATCTACCAACAACACAGGCTCCTTTGCGGTGACACGTTTCCCAGAAGGGTGATAAATTTCCTGTTCCAGCAATAAATATCTTCTAATGTGCTACAACAAATGACTGCTGACATCCAGAACACCAAAGCTGACAAAAGTGGATGTTACAATTTTGCCTCTGGGTCTGCACATCCAGGTCGATAAGAGAAAAGTAATTCAAACGCAGTCTCCTCTGTGTCATGAGACAGCCTTATTTTGCATCAGATAAATTAGATGGACGGCGAAGGAGATGGGATATCTATCTGTTCACATTCAGTGGGCTCTGAAAAAAAAAAAATCAAATAAACCAAGAGAGGAGTCAGGTAAAATGACTTGCCATCGAGACTGTTTAATAAAAATGGCTAAAACTAAATCCTGGTTCATTGTTTCTGAATTTGTCTTAAAACTAAACTCCATTTACTAAAACAACATATTTTTGTGGGACCCTGCAGAAACTGTTTTGCTTTTTTTTTTTTTACTTTATTTTGCTGAAATATTAAATTACGTGTCTTGGGACACAACATCTAGTTCTGTTTCAAGCTGCCAGTGAAGGGATGAAAGATCTGGAAACAGATCTGTGTAAACAGCCAAATGGACTGAGGTGCCAATAAATCCCATTAGATTAAGAGAAATGGGCTCTTTCCCAACAAAAACAAACATACTTAACATGTTCCTACATCATCAGTGTAACTGATTTGTTTGTTTCTTCATGCATTATCAGCTAAAATCAGAAAAAAAAAGCAATTTGCGACAATGACTGAGACTGAAAAACGGTGGCTGTCAGATAAAAACTGCTGTCCTCTTCTGTTCTGACTAAAGTGTGACTGAATGCACAGACCGGAGGTCCAGGGACTAAATGCCAAGGTTCTTTATGAAGGTGTCCGGACTCCCACACAGGCTTTAATGGCACACCATCAGAGGGTTGAGGTTAATTGTGATCATTTGTCACTTTGAAGTGCCTCAATAATAGTCTGTCTCCATGAAAACCTTGCTGCGGCAACTCAATGAAAGCCCCTCTGCTCTTTCCTCTGCAATCATTTTTAAGATCTTAAAAAACAGGACGCAAGAGGAAGAGTCATAACACTTCAGCTCCAAAGTTTACAGCGTTCACACTGGGATGAACGAGTGTGCATGAAGAGGATTTTATCTGTGTGTCCTGCTCAAATTAAAAGCCTTCAGAACGTCCTGCTCATTTCCACCAAAAGACATTAACTCCATCCAAAGCGCCACAACACATCATCTGCTATAAAAAGTGAAACTTAATGACCTTGTTTGACAGTGAGGCTTTTAAACTGTCGCTACTATTGTGAAGAGTGACGGGATGACAATATGATTTATGGTCTGCCACACATGCCAGTATCATTACAATGTTTTACCCACTGCTTGTTTACAATGTGGCTCATTTCTGCTTTGTCACTTGCTGACAATAGATGATATTCTATCAAACTCTCTGTGAAATCAAATGTATCCCAGAGCAGATACACACCAATAATTATTGTGAAGATATTTGTTCGCTTTGGTGAATATTTTTTTTCCCTCCACAAAAGGACACTGAGAGGAAAGAAGGACTCTAAAGCATCAAGACAGAAAAAAATACTTATTTATGATCAGCAGTAAAGTCTGGAAAGACGTATAGCATTATACATGAGAAGCCTACAGTATGTCCTTAGTTAATTATAAAAAATGTTATATTTATCATGGAACACCTGATGTTTTCTGTCTAATTAAAATCCTAAACAACAGCAACCTGTTGGCCTGATTTGTTCTTTTTTAATTCCACATTTGCAGCTTCAAATAAAGATGGCTAACTTAAAACTTTTTTATTCTAGAGCATATACTTAATTCCTTTAAAGAGGCCCTTCAATTAAAACCGGTTTTTCTGAGGTTTCTGTTGAATATTTTAGCTCCACAGGTGTTCTTACCTTCATAGTGGGTGTGAAAACACGTCAACAACTTCTCTTTCAGTTTTAACCTCTCAAACTACGCAGGTGGCGGTAAAACCCGAGTTCGAACGGCCTGTATCTGTTTTGTCACAACTCCTTTGTTCGTTAGTATTCGGCAGCTCCTGCAGTTGAAACCACACGTAGCATGCTGCTAGCTAAAAGTTGTATCATAAACATCTATCAAACAGAAAGATACTCGGTGTGCTGTTTCCGTGCGCAACGGGGAAGGAAACAAGAAGCCATGCTCTCATAGGCTAGTTTGTTAGCCAATCTGAGTCCAGCAAATTTGCATAATGAATATTAATGAGTTGTAGCCGAAGCCTGATGAATCGTCACGCAAACAGATTGAAAGGGCTGTAAATAAGTGTTTCTTAGTGTTTTTTTAGATATAAAATGTTCCATATTACAGGTTAGTACTTCAGAAATTACCACAAAGTCATGAAATTTGTCTGAAATGGCCTCTTTAAAGGTACAGTATGTAAGAATTTGAGAGTGAAAGTAAAGTTCCATTGTAACAGATCTCAATCTCACCCGGCTGTGTGGACGCCAGTTTCTGTCACTTTAACCCTCTGGGGACCAAGGGGTTTTTTTGGAGAAATAAACCTCGCCTGACTTTTTTTTGTTTAAATGCTACTAAAACACCACCTTTCAATGCCCCATAATGTCCTATACCTTGTTTTTTTTATTTTGAATTGAAATATCATAAACTGCTGTGTAAATGAGGCTCCTTTTCTTGAAATAAAGAGTATTAAAATAAAAAATACAAAAAAAAAAAAATTAGGCGAAAATTAGAATATCACACTTTATTCAAGAAAAACCCACACTAAATATCAATGAATAAGAAAAAAAAAATATTTGACAACCGCGCGTCATGCGCAAAAGACAAAGGCTCTGATTGGAACACCGACTTTGACACGACACTGTATCCCTTTTGAATGGGCTAGAGCGATGCCGGAACTACCGTCTGAAAGCTTGGATTCTCCCGATTTAGAGGGGAAAAAAAGTAAGTTTCGATCTTTTATGGTTCGGAAGCTATGTTCGATTAAACACAACAAGGTCCCTGGCATCGTCGACGATGACGGCGTCCCCGTAGCGTTAAAAAAGCTGGTCTGGGATGGACTCATTGTTTACAATAGCTATTCTGCATCCAGACTTCCTGGTTTCATAGCGAACAACGTGTGAGTCTGCAAGGCTGCCAAGTCTTCAACACAAGCAGCTGTAATTCCCCAACAAGCAGCAAAGAATAAAAATCCACTGCATCCTTCCCTGTAAATAGGAACAACTGAGCAGCTGAGCTGCAGCATAGTTCATGTGATGGGGCATTCAAATGCACTTAGGAAAACTCAACGCTGAACAAATAGGCTTTCAGATATTCCCAAAAAATGAACAAATACAAGAGAAACAAAATGAGGATCAACATTGGAACTGGCAACCCTGCAGAAAAATCAGGGAGGGGAGGGGAGGGGGTGAGATGCTGAGAGCTGAGGTTTTTTTTCTACATGAACTGCAGGACTCTGATTTGATGACAAGGTCTCCTTCTTACATACTGTATCTTTAAACCCGTTTTACCAGACTGGGTGTGAGGGGACAGAAAAAACAAACAATAAATGAAGTGAAACAAATATAGTCAAATCTAAAAACTAATATGCTAATAACAAGACAGATGAGGGTAAAACAGAACAGAGGCTGAAACGGTGGCATGGACTGGAACGGAACATGACACCAAGTATTATTTGCACAAAACAAATAAAGTTTCAACTGATTTAAAACTAGGAGTGTTTCTCTTTGCTTTAAAGGTCGTGATCACTCATGTGCAGGTCATGTAGAATCATATTTAACTCCAGCTGTATATCTTTGGCTCAGTGTTGTCTCTTCTTTCAGAACTCGGTGTGCTGATTACCTGAGTGATGCTCGTCCTTGCTCTGCTGACTTAAACCGACAGGACGAGTTCTCTTTCTTTCAATTAGCTCTGTTGTTGTGCCCTTCTCATGTCTAAAGACACCAGAGGGACCTGCAGTTTGGACACTCAGACAAAGGTCAAGTCAATCAAGTCTCTCCTTTAAATAGGCATCATGGCAAACAGCCAAAGGGTAATCAAGCCTGTTGACAAATCTGTAAATGGACAAGTAGGCTACTGCTTACAAAATATCCCAAACTTGCCCACCTGTATGGAAGCCCCCACTAACATTTTTTAATCTTTATAATGCCAACTAGGACATGATTTATTTCCACATTGTTGATTAGATTTACTGACTGCATTATAAATAACCTGATCTGAAGTTTGAAAAATATGTTGAAGACTTCTGCTGACTCAACTGTCGTGATTTACGTGAAGCAAAAGAGAACAATCTCATAAAGACACTGCACTTAACAAAATGAAATGTGGCCATTTTAGAACGTTCTGTTAATCTTTTTTATCTATCACTGTCCATTCACTTAGAAAAGATCTATATCTCAGTCTGTAAAGTTAAGACCATGTTTAGAAACAGCTTAGCATCACGGCGATGTGATCGCCACTGACGTGCACGTCAGATCTGGTAGATCAAGTAAATACCAACAAACAGCAGCAGAAAGGTCATTTATCAACTTGGTTCAGAAAAATTTAACAAGTCACGTTGATGTTTACATGGAAATGGATTAAGTGATGCTCGTAGTAAATCTTGTATTAAACTAGACACAATCTGTGTGAAGTTCAGACATGTGCAGTATCGTGCAAAAATCTGAGGTCATTACTTGCTTTTGTATTTTGTTTCCAAGCAAGTGATTAACACTTCTTTGAGCTTTAGGAAGAATTTTACCTTAGATATTAAGCTACTTTTTTCTCCTCATTTTCTGTCTGGTCTTTGTTCCTGACAAAGCTTTATTATGCTTATGAATAAAAGGACAAGTGAAAAGCACCAAGCACCCTTCAAAATAAAAACTTTAGCTTAAGGGCATTAAATGTTTTTTAAATGTTTGAAAACCTGGTCCAGGTTAGGGTTAGAAAGCACGAGACACACAGTCAATAGAATCTAAGCCAAATTGACTTTTTTTTTTTTAACTCTTGAAGATGTTTTGCTTTTCATTCATGGAGCTTGCTTTAAATTATGGACTGAAAGTTTGAAAACAAACATCCGTGAAAGAAAAAAAAAAAAACATGTCAACTTAAAAGTAAAAATCTAGATTTGTACAAGTCCTCAGTCTCAAAAGGATCCAGCGTACATTCTTTTAGGAGACAAACAGCCAGCTGCTGTGACACTAACTCCAGCCCTGGGACAGACAGAAGGAATACACGCTCACATCAAATCAGCCACATTCATAATTAAACCAAACGTGGCGCCTCTATCGAGGTTCGCCTCGCTTGGATTCACAGCGCGGTGCTCTGGTGACTGCACAGCGTGATGCAACAATCTTGTTACATTTCTTCAGAATAAAAGCATGCCAGTGATACACGAAGGCTGGTGATAAACTGATTTTCCAGGTCTAAGTTCCTCACAATCTGTAGAACGGATCAAAGAGTAAAATCCCTGCAGGAAGAGATGTGACCTACAACAACTTGACTTTTAGAAACAAGTGTTCTTCCTTTCAGGCAAGCTGACGATATACAGTAACGAGCTGAACAGAGTGAAAAACATCCTGGACTTGCTTTTATACTCTGAAACCCAGCTGAGAAACTCCCTGAACGTTTACCCCACAGAGACTATTGAAGTCAAACCTTTGACCCCCTCAGATGCCCCAGTGGGGCTGCTCAGGTGGTCCAGAGTGGGGGGACGTGATCATACTGGGCAGCTTCCAGCTGTGAATATGTCTCACAGTCTGAATGCTAAACAGAGCGTGCACTGGCATCCTTGGAGGTTTCCATACAAATAAAAAAGCAAATAAACCATTTTAGTAAGAGCCAGATTTGACAGCTGCCACAAATTATCATTTGGGGGGGGGGTTACTGTTTATCTTGTATTTTTCTTTTTTGCTGTCAGGATTTTTGGTTCATATCTTTTTCCACAGATTTGGAAAAAAAACAAAACCTGCAACTTGATAAGGATTTGTAGGCTTCAAATCAACATGTAAAGCAGAAGACAAAGTCCCCCGCCCCCCCCCCCCACAAGAAAAAAAAACCTGCTAAGATGTTCAACGTAGTGTGTAATCATCATTTAAAGTTAAGCAGGCCACTGAAAGTTGGACTTTGTGTGTTCAAACTGATATTTTGATATCTCAGATGTCTAAAACACAAGTTTTATTTTGGGATTTCTGGAGATTTTGCAATAAGATATTCACCTTTGCGTGATAGTGTCTAAACTTTAAAAAAATATGTACAAAACAACTATCTTTAAAGAAGCCCTTCCATTAAAAACGGTTTTTCTGAGGTTTGTGTTGAATATTTTAGCTCCACAGGTGTTCTTACCTTCATAGTGGGTGTGAAAACAGGTCAACAACTTCTCTTTCAGCTTTTATCTCTCAAACTACGCAGGTGCAAGTGTGAGTATTGGGAAAGGGCCTGTGTGCCTCTGTATTTGTAACTGTATCCTACAGGTGTGTAGTTACCATGGTGACCACAATGAGTCACTTGCAGCAGCTTTAACATTTCTATTATTCATGGTTCTCTTTACAATTTTTACATACAGTAGAAGTAGAGAACATGATTGATACTCAGTGTTATATCGTCACATAAGAAGTAGTTTTTTTCGACTCTGTATTAAAGTTTCTATCAAATATTATATGCTAAATTAGATGTTAAGTTAATCACTAAATCTTAAATTGTTTTATTTTGGTTTAATTCTTCCAAACTATACTATTTATGTTACTCAAGACAAATCCAAAAACTAAGACAGGTGAGGTTGAGGTGTGGCCCAGAAAGCTGTTAACTTTATTTAATATTTATTTTGTAAATATAACTTCTTAAATCACACGAATATTGAGATCCAGATCTAGTGACATACGTTTAAAGCCGTGATGAACATTTTAGTCCCTTTTCCACACAATAATGACTAACAATAGCTACAATTGCTCCTGAAAGTTAAAACTTCAAGAAATTAGAAGCAATAATTAATATAAGCGAAATAAAAATGTTAACTCTGCTTTACTTGAAATGATCAAAAGAAAAAAAAGCCAAATATAGAATTAAAAAACTTAAAATTACCCACAACTCTGAATACGCAGCGTCATACGTTTAAACAGGTCTGAGAGATCTCATTCCAGTCGTGCGTACCTCGTCTTAAAAACTCATTCCAGCCTTGTTTTCACTCTCACTTGTAATCTCTCTTTCCATTCCGCTGCCTTTCTTTCTCTCGATGACACGATTGGAAACATGCAAACATCAATACCTGCATCGACAACTTGTGAGGTTTCATGGCTCAGACTTTCTATAAGTAATCAGGTTCCGAGACACATGTAGGGAACGGATCGCTCACTGCGTCGTCTCCACGCAGTAAACATTAAATATCATATTTGAAAAGGCAGAGTGGGTGGGGACACATGCTGCTATCTGCTGTTATTGTTTAATGAAGCATGCAATCTGTTGCACACAGCGTGAGCTCCACTGCTCTTCACCTTCAGTTCTCCATCTCTCTGGTCGTGGATGCTGTCTCCAGCTACACACCGTTACTGTTTATTTAAGAGTATACATCAGCTGCTGTGGGTTTTGATTGATTAACCTAATTAGAATATGAATTAGGTTTACAAAGCAGCTATCTGATAAGAGCTGGTTTTAAACTCAAACCATTTAATCATACAAGCTGCAGTAAGTTCTAACTGTTTAAGAAACTTTACAGCATCATTATTTATGAGACTGAAGTGAGTTTACTTCCAAATCTATTCCTGTGTTTTGAGATAAACTTTAAAAAAATTAGAGAAAGTGCAAAAAAAAGAATTTAAAAAATCAAAGACTTGAAGGGTGGTGAGGGATAGAAGCTGTTTCTCTTTTCTGAGACTGAAAATTAAAAAAACTCTTTCTCAAGTGTTTCGATTTTTTTGAAATCAAAGACTAACTTTCTTCTTCAGGTCTCACTGTTGATTCACTCTTGAAATGAAGGAATCATTTTATTTTCCTAACCCGCCTTCAAACCAATTTTTTCAAATTTGTAGTCTGATTGAAACGATACTTAAGAGGAACCAATCTGAGTTACAAGAACAGGCATCGATCTGTGAGAATAAACCAACATCCTTCAGTAAAACATTATTTTAGCTATTAGTGGTATCTTTCCTCGGTCTATCTGCCCTTTCTAGAACTGGTCAGAGTCTTACCCTCTGAAAAGCTGATGAGCCCCAGGATATGCAGGAGTTTGATGGAGGCAAACACCAGCACCACGATGCCCACCGTCTGCAGCCCCTCTGTCTCCCAGATGGCGCTCAGCATCGCTCCACCCTCCGTCCACTCCGCGCCACCATACCCAGACCCCAACCCAGAGCCCAAGTCCAAGCCTGAGCCAGCCTCCTCGCTCTCTGGACCTCCACCAGGACCAGGACCAGGACCCACACTCCCACCTGGCCCTGTACTCCAGTTCCCCTGCACCCACTCCAGCGCTACGCCGGCCCACAAGCACCGGCCGGGGGACTCCCGGCACCCGCCAACTGCTCTCTCGCTTCCTAAATCCAGTCTGGGTCAAGATGGGGTTGAGAACTGGACAAACGAGAAGTGACCTCAGGTTTGACGAAAACCTAAAGTCATCAAGAAGCTTAAAAAGTAACTAAAAACTGAGAGAAAGTGGATTGAAGTCCGTACTTGATCAAGTCAATGCTTCTTCTTTTCCTGTCACAGCTGTGGAGACACCGGGGGAGCAGATTCTGCTCTTCTCTGACAGTTTGTCTCTTTCTCTTGCTCTTTCAGGCAAACAGACTGCCTGTGTGCGATGTGAAGGGGAGGGAAGATGAGAGAGAGTGGATATGAGTGAGGGAGTGAGGAGGGAGGGGAGGGCAGCAGAAGGAGGCTGAGGGGAGGTGGGCTGCTGCTGCTGCTCTAAAATGTGAATCCGGCACTGAGACGGAGCCCAAAAAGTGTCATTGGATTGTAATAGTATTGTGTTGATGCTGTCTGTGGGACAGTTTACTAAGGAATTGCTGCATTTAGGACTGAAGACGCAAATAAAGAACGACAGAAATGTTACTGAATTCATGAAAACACAAACCTGCTGTATAAAAGCTGCTAGACATAAACTGTAATCAGGTTCTTCCAAAGTGAATCCATGAAGGATCAAACAGCTTCAGTTAAGACCATCTTCCATCAGATTAGGACTGAGAACTAAGGCAAGAATATTGAATCCCAATTCTTATTTCTTACAGTAAAAATCTAAATTTTACCAGAATTTACCCTAAAAACAATGGTTGCATTATTTAGTGAGAAAGATTTTAAAAGTATCTGAACCCATGTGAAAAAAGTAACTGTCCCCTAAAACTGTTAACTGGCTGTACGTCTTTACCAGGATTAACTGAAATCAAGTGTTTGTAATAAGTAATAGTACTGTAGCTGCGTTTACGTTCAGAGTTTGACCGTGTACAAGTGTTTACATGTGCTATACGTTTGATCGGGTTAGCTCATTTTGACATGAACTATCTGAAAAACAGTAAACGGCTGTGAGAGAAGAAGCAGCAGATTGTAAACAAACATGGCAGCATTAGTTTAAAATGGAGCGGTACGATCTTCTTCTGAACGTGTTTTTATTTTTTCTGGAAACTATTTTACATCTAAACCTCCGGCAACTAATTTGTGTCAGAAACTGACTAGTTTTGTTTTCACGTCCGCCATGTTTTCATCCAGCTTCCATAAACGCCAACATAAGATACGTCAATGCAGAACGTAACAGACATGACCCACGTTCGGAAGAAGTGTTTACATGTGCAGCGATCGGATCAACTATCGGCATAACCCACCTGTAAGTAATCTGAATTACATTTTTATCCGACTGAGTAAGTAATCTGAATGGCATGTTTACATGAAGCATTTTTATTCTGATCAGGTTTTTATTGTGATTAATTGTGTCCATGTAAACAGATAAAGTCTCACTGTGATTCATTGGAGTTCCAAACCTTTAGAAATGGTTTGAACCTTTTCCAGTCATTTTGTTTCACATTTGTTCCTGAATAGGGATCACTTACTTTTCACACAGAGCCAAGCTGGTTCAGATAACACCTTTCACATTTACTCTGGTTAAATTTGCCTGATATCCAAATGTGTTTGATGATGTGAAACATTTTACTGTCACAGAAAACAAAACCAAAGAAATCTGAAACATACCTTCTGACATCAAACATTTAAACAAACATTACATGTAAATTTTTATAACTTTATAATAGAATGTGATTTATACATACAATCAGATTCAACAAAAAACAGAAAAGTGAGAAGATCTGATCTGAACTGAAAGGATTTGATTCAAATAGTGAATTGACTGTGTATCTGCTGTGTTTAAACATATACAGTGGGGCAAATAAATATTTAGTCAGCCACCAATTGTGTAAGTTCTCCCACTTAAAAAGATCAGAGAGGCCTGTAATTTTCATCATAGGTATACCTCAACTATGAGAGACAAAATGAGGAAAAAAAATCCAGAAAATCACATTGTCTGATTTTTAAAGAATTTATTTGCAAATTATGGTGGAAAATAAGTATTTGGTCAATAACAAAAGTTAATCTCAATACTTTGTTATATAGCCTTTGTTGGCAATGACAGAGGTCAAACGTTTTCTGTAAGTCTTCACAAGGTTTTCACACACTGTTGCTGGTATTTTGGCCCATTCCTCCATGCAGATCTCCTCTAGAGCAGTGATGTTTTGGGGCTGACGCTGGGCAACACGGACTTTCAACTCCCTCCAGAGATTTTCTATGGGGTTGAGATCTGGAGACTGGCTAGGCCACTCCAGGACCTTGAAATGCTTCTTACGAAGCCACTCCTTCGTTGCCCGGGCGGTGTGTTTGGGATCATTGTCATGCTGAAAGACCCAGCCACGTCTCATTTTCAATGCCCTTGCTGATGGAAGGAGGTTTTCACTCAAAATCTTACGATACATGGCCCCATTCATTCTTTCCTTTACACGGATCAGTCGTCCTGGTCCCCTTGCAGAAAAACAGCCCCAAAGCATGATGTTTCCACCCCCATGCTTTACAGTAGGTATGGTGTTCTTTGGATCCAACTCAGCATTCTTTCCCCTCCAAACACGACAAGTTGAGTTTCTACCAAAAAGTTCTATTTTGGTTTCATCTGACCATATGATGTTCTCCCAATCCTCTTGTGGATCATCCAAATGCTCTCTAGCAAACCGCAGACGGGCCTGGACGTGTCCTGGCTTCAGCAGGGGGACACGTCTGGCACTGCAGGATTTGAGTCCCTGGCGGCGTAGTGTGTTACTGATGGTAGCCTTTGTTACTTTGGTCCCAGCTCTCTGCAGGTCATTCACTAGGTCCCTCCGTGTGGTTCTGGGATTTTTGCTCACCGTTCTTGTGATCATTTTGACCCCACGTGGTGAGATCTTGCGTGGAGCCCCAGATCGAGGGAGATTATCAGTGGTCTTGTATGTCTTCCATTTTCTAATAATTGCTCCCACAGTTGATTTCTTCACACCAAGCTGCTTACCTATTGCAGATTCAGTCTTCCCAGCCTGGTGAAGGTCTACAATTTTGTTTCTGGTGTCCTTTGACAGCTCTTTGGTCTTGGCCATAGTGGAGTTTGGAGCGTGACTGTTTGAGGTTGTGGACAGGTGTCTTTTATACTGATAACGAGTTCACACAGGTGCCATTAATACAGGTAACGAGTGGAGGACCGAGGAGCCTCTTAAAGAAGTTACAGGTCTGTGAAAGCCAGAAATCTTACTTGTTTGTAGGTGACCAAATACTTATTTTCCACCATAATTTGCAAATAAATTCTTTAAAAATCAGACAATGTGATTTTCTGGATTTTTTTTCCTCATTTTGTCTCTCATAGTTGAGGTATACCTATGATGAAAATTACAGGCCTCTCTGATCTTTTTAAGTGGGAGAACTTACACAATTGGTGGCTGACTAAATACTTTTTTGCCCCACTGTATTTGTCAAAATTTGGGGTAAATTAGTTCTGATTTCACAACAAATTTCAGCCCACTAAATGTCACAGGACTGAAAAATTAAACTAGAATATGAAAGTAAGTGAATGTTTGAGAAGAAAGATGAAGTTAGTTTTTGTAGTAAATGAGTGAGGACACCACCATCTGCTGGCCAATGATTATTTTTCCACAATATTTTCCTAAAAAAATAAAAAATTAAGCAGTTTTTATTTTATAAAAGTCATTCATTATAGCTGTAAACACAATATCTCTACACTTCAATTATTTTAACTGGTTTATTTCTCTGAACTTTGCTTCCCTCTACAGAAAACAAAATGCTGCCATACATCACTGGTGCAAACGCACAAACCTACTGTACCTTAGTTGCAATCATCACTGCAGGATATTATTTTGGCACCATGAAAGGAATCGTAACTCACCGCTTACTCAATACCAAGCTGTGATTAATGATCCTGTGATGGAAAAACTAACAAACGCACATTTATTTACATTCGGTCGACTGCTGCTGCTTATTGCTCTGCAACACGAGGAGGGAAACGAGACATGCACGAGATATGCTTCTCGTGAAATGAATTTGAATGATGCAGTTTGGTAAAGAAAAGAAAAACATCAGTAAATGCATGTAGAATCAAGTGATGGACTCTTGGTAAAATTATTTAACATTAGCACCATTTCATACAATAAGCTAAAGTTATGCATGTATTTTAATAATACGTGCTCAGATTTAAATCTGTTTTCTATAGGCTTATTTAATCTTCTTACAGCCTATATACAGATTTTTTTCTTTATCTACTTCCTACATATTTATAAACCTGTAAGTATATATATTTTTTTAAGTTTTATTCTTTCTTTTTTACAAGACGTATTCATATTTTGAGTAACGGACTGAGTTTGCATTAAATCTTTCACATAAAACTAGCTAAAAAACTTTTCTTCTCATGAAAGATAAATAATCACTCTGATGAAAATCGTGTTTTTCATGTAGTTAACATTTTCTTGTGGCATTTTTCTGATGCTAGAGGATGTATCTTGACAATTCAGCTGGTCTAATCAGCTGGTAAAAAACTGTGTGAATACATCCACAGAACATAGACCAGTGTGCAGATAAGATAGCGTATTTTATCAAGTTGCCGTTTCATACATATTGTTGTCTTTTGATCAAGCTCTGGCAGTGTGCCTGACGACTTTTCACAGATCTTAAGAGAGAATCATACTCTGTCGTTGTTGGCATTTCCAGAACACATACCTCAGTCTGATTTGTTTGGGCGGAGTAAGTGGAGAAGTGCACGCCAACAAATCAGTCTCATAAACAGCCGGTGCATTAAATGCAACAGCTTCAGAAAACAAGTACAGAAAGATTGTTTACAGATGAACAAGCTTTAAATGTTTCTTTGAGCAGATAAAAGTGGGAATATTCTTTAATTATTTCCTTCAAAAGGTTTTCGAATGTAAAGGAAACTGAGCAGAAAATCACATGAATGTATGGAGGCGTTTCTTTACCTCCGCTGCCTCGAACCTCTAATAACTGCTGGAGCTTTACTGTCAACTTCTCGTCGCAGGGAGCTTTATGTGCCTCCCAAACAATCCACAAGAACAACGTTTCAATTAAGATTTGTACAAGTGTCATCCTTCCTGAAGCAGTGACTGTTGAAGTACAATAGCAGCATCGAGGGAAGTAACTTAGATGAAATCATCATCAATCAAAATCACGCCGATCGTTGGGCGGGGAAAGAGGCGACGACGAGGATAGCCTGTTGTTTACACATCAGCTCAAGTTAAAAGTGTGTGATGTAATTAGGTGACACCTGTGGGGATTTGCTCAGGCATGAAAAGCAGCATGAGTGTTTGGCTTTTGTTTTCCAACGTACAATAAATGAGGTTGTCATACTTACTGAGGTGGTGCTTATGAAGGGGAAGGCAATTATGAGCTGTGAACCAATGCAACCCCCACTGAAGTAGTACAGGCAATCAACCATGGAGAGCCATGGGGTGACTCTGATACTGAGGAGTTATTTATGGGTTGTGGCTCATGATGACAGCACTGTGTACTCACATGCTTTTAAAGAAAATTGCAGTTTTCTGCCCTTTAACCTTTATGTAGAAATGACTGAAGTAAGAAAGTTTTAATATGTACGGCTCAATTGATTCAGCTCATCTTTTCGCTAACACCTATACAACCATACGTAGTTTTTTTCTTGTACTCTGAAGTTTGACTTTAAGTCATGTACGTCATTGTGCGATAGCGTTTTATTGACCAGAGCCTGGGAGTTTGATGGTTCTGCACAGCTTGGACATCTGACGTTGATCCTGGTATCTACTGGAGTCACTCTCGTCCTCTGAGGACCACAGGTACCACTGAGTTCTCTACCCTGATCCAGAAACATCTTGTTCCGTTAGCCCACATCTTCTTCTTTTGTCCTCCACTTTCCTCTTGTGTGTAAAGCATACACAGAACAATAAGCTGATGTGAAGCCTGGAAAATGAGCGAAATAGGAGGTAAAGTCCTCAGAACAACTTTATAAAAACCTCCTGAAAATAAGAACTACTGATCAAGACCACTTTAAAAGTCCAAAAGAAACTATCTAACCCAAACATCACTAGCCTGCAAAGGTCAAATCCGGACTTCCTGTTTCATAACAAGCTTCTTACTTCTTTGTAACTTCTTACTTGATACTAAGCTCATTCTTAAGATGACCACCAATTTTCGATTTCGGCGAAGTCATTTACAAAATGTCTTCAAGCACTGCTCTGAAGAGACACTCTTGTTTTACTACTAATGCACCTTTTCACACTCACCACTGAGGTCTTTTTAAACTAGTGAGTTCCTTCACATTCAAATTTCACCATTTATTTCTCTATCCCATTAAAAGACACCTCTCTTCTTCTCCTGACTTGCTGCGAGTACTGCACTGAGTGAATGTATTAAAGTCACGATTCCTAAAACTATTTGTTTGAAACTGCTTTCATTTTGAAGCAGCTAATCTCTGAACACTTTACCTAACAACCTCAGATTTGACCAATATCCTTTTCAAAACTAAACTTCAACGAATTATGGCTGACCTCTGTTCAGGTTAGTCAGAGTCTTCTTATATATTTACAGTCCAATAGTTACATACATATGTTTCTTACATACTTTGTACACTCTTTTTTGGCAGCTGTTGTTTCTGTCTACTTTAGCTATTGTTTTTTGTTTCTAGAGTTTTAACTCATGTTTTATGTCATTTGTTTTATGTGTTTTTATGTTTGTAAAAGAAAACTAGTTCTTAAACAGTTTTCCCAGTAAAAGAAAGAATTAAAAAAAAAGCTTGGAGACTTTTAAACTATATTTAAAGAGATTCAAGGTTATGTCAGGCTATTTCCCAGCACTGTATGTACTGTATATCAAGTATTTCTTATGCAATGAGTCCTTTGCATCAGCATGTGTATTTTTAGGTCTGTATTTGTGTACGTACTCATGTTACTTAAGACATTTCTTCAACATTCCCAGTTTCTGCCTACTGGGTCTGCTCGGATTATGTTAGTACATATTCGCACATGAAATTTATTTCCTGAGAGAAATAATTTGGTTTTTTTCTGAATTCAAACTACAACAGATGTCTCATTATTTATGGTTGAGTGAGTAACAAACACTTTGCTTTACCTCCTTTTTTCCAACTTCAAGTTGTTTTTTCTAAGAGTGATTGTTCATTGATAAAGTTTAATATAAACAGCCAAAGAGGCTTTTGACATCAAATACATAGAATTTAAATTGGTCCTGAAAGAATTTGCATGTTATTCAGATAATACAATCTATTGTTGCACTGTTTAATGCTTTGTACAACATGCTAAATTAAATATTTGTTTACAACATTAAAAAAAAGTTTGCCAACCTAAGATGGAAGTTAATAAAATCATCAATAACTCCCTTAATAAGTTTTCAAGTCAAAGCAGGGATCAATGTTTCCTTTGGTTTGGCACTGATTTGATCAGTAAATTCCAAGAACTCTGTCTAACCTCCAGCAACATGCCTCAAACCACTAATACAATAAAAGAACATTGGAAACAAAAGCTAGCAGATCAATTAAAGGTCAAAATTCCTTAAAAAAGGCCAGAGATTTGAGGTTTTTCATGTTGAGGTGATATAGCAGCCTTCTCCCTGCAGGTCTAATCAATTAGTGTCATTCTAGACAATTAGTTTGGCGGTAAAAAGCAAAGCTGCTCTCCGTTGGACAGTAACACAAAGCTTAGGGCAGTGTGCTTGAGCAGATAACATTGACCTGCTTTTCTCCCTGTCTTGGCTGTATTAACTGCAGCAGGGCTGTCAGTGACGAGAACACGTCCAGACAAAGAGGACGACATGGGTTTTCTTAGCACAGACAGCTTGTCATGTGATTTACAGCGTGCATTTCTTAAAGAAGCGCCAGTAATTCTTTAAGTGCCAAAGTCAGTGAGAAAAAACACGCATTAGCAGGGACAGCAAAAAAAAAAAAAAAAAAAGAAGACGCGAAATAGGTGAAATAAAATGGCAGTGAGACAACAGGATGACTGGAGCCACTGTCTGCTGATGAAATATGTCGAGCAGTTCAGCCACAGAAACCAAATACAGAGAAGAATCAATAGGTGGTTCTTCCAGAGAGGAGCCATAATCATGGAAATAAAATTGTTTATGCATTTTTTTAAAAGCAGCATTAGTTTTACTTTATTACCATTCCAATAAAATTCCTTCTTCACAGCTGGATAAAGGATCAAGTGATTCCTCACAGCAGACGTAGAGAAGCCAGCTAGCTACAATCATGTTGAGGCCACATGCTTTAGGATCAAAATAAAACTGAAAATTGTACATCAGGATTCCTGGAAGAAAGATGCTCACAAATCCTACAATTTAATGAAATGTGGTAGGAAAACATGTGAGGAGTCTGAGCTATGTGGAGCCATTTTTTGTTTATTTGTAAATTAGTTTATTTCCTCCCTTTCAGTTTCTTCACAGGGGCGGAGCTGGGGGGTGGCCAGAGGTGGCCGCAGCCACCTTACGCTGAGTTCTGGCCATCCTATTGACCACCCCACACACATTTTTATTTTTTTGTATTTTTCTATATTTTTGTAGTGCATCTTTGTTACTTTACCTGCACTGATAATGCTGTTGGACTGTACTAAATAGGGCAATTTCTCCAAGAATAGAACAAATAATCTTGAATTAAAAAACATCTAAAGGTGGCAGTACAATAAAGTCCATTTTTTAAAGACTATGAAATACACAAAAACTTTTACCTTTTTTAATAAATCCAACAATGTATTTAATCACATCAAAGCGCCAGATGCATTTTCTGAAATTGTAAGTAAGTGAACTTAAAATAAGCTTTTATAATTTTATGCACACTCATTATTCCTCAGTAATAACAGTGTCTCAGTAAGAAATAGAAGTTTAACACTACAGTATAAAAAACTATGTGGCACCATATTTTGGGGCGACACAAACTGGCACAGTGTTTTACTGGGAGGTGACAAAACTATGTGAGAAGTTTGCACAAATGAAGACAGAAAAAACATTACAAGAACATACTGTACATGCTATACATTGAGTTTGTTTTCATCGAGCTCTTACTTATAAAATCTCTCACATCTGTGTCCAAATATACAAAAAATCAAGATGGTGCTTCATAAACAGGAGTCCAGCTGTGGTCTTAGAGTGAGCAGCATCATTTTTGACTGTACTTCTGGTTTTGAATAGAATTTCCAGACTAGATGTACAAAAATGTTGTGAGATGCAGTTAAAGTGGAAAAAGCAGCTGGTTTTAAAATGATATATTTATCACTTGTTACTGTTCTAGTGTGAATAATTCATATTTTGGATTATTCTTTGAACCCTATTCATGTTTTTTCAGAATAATAACAGCTGGTACAAAACAGTGTGTCCTGGTTTAAGTCAAACATCAAGTCAATAACAGATATTTATTTATTTACAAGCAACAATGGACTTCAGTAAAACCTCATGGCAAAAAAAACCAAAAAACACAACAATAATAAATTCTCCAGAAACTGTCGTATATTATATAGAACAACTTAAAAACTTTGCTCTCGACTGAAATCTATAACAAAGCCCTCGAGCTTGTTTCATGATAACAGAAAGATAAAAACGATTCAAAGAAAATTCAAGCCTTACATTCAAAAATATATCATTCTTTTTATTATGGTTGATATGGCGACTAATTTAGCGTTCATCATCTCCCGTTTCCAATGTTGCATTCGCTGCTCACTAATAGCTCAAACAACCCAAACTGCTTCAGCTCAACAATCAACAAGACGACCACTCCTCTGTACAACAGTGAGCCTGCAGGAAACTCCCAAAACAAATGAGTTCAACTTTCCTCCAGCTCCCCATGACTCAGTCACTAGTTGCTCTGTGGGGAATGTTTCTACAAGCTTTACTCTCACTATGTTATCAGTCACAATGTTTAATTGACTGAAAAGCAATAAAACGTAACAATAATGCTTTCACACCTGCACGGTGCTTCCGACTAACCAAACAATTATCATACATTGTAGATCTTTTATTGCTCTTTTACATGTTTAGAAAGTAATATCAACAGCCACAGGAAGTACATTATAAAGTTCTGAATAAAGATCATATCAGATGTATTAAAAAGAGACAGATTGGTGTAATTATATTAAATAAAAGAGCGTAGCAGTGACTCATTTTGTCATGTTGATTAACTTGCTCTTTTCAAACTGTTAACCTCTTCTTTTCTACATACCAGACACTGATTGCTGAGGAGGACATGCCATATTAAGTGTTGCATCATAGCTGTTATTGAAAACTTGTGAATCTTTTTAAGCGACTGGATGTTAAAGCTGTACATGGACCTGGTTCAGGTTGATCTACTGACAAACGTTACCACAAAGGTCTAAACCTGTTTTACCAACTTCTGGTTATAAAATGTAACAAGTCCTCATTACTATAGGAATACTAACATCTAATCCATCACACGTTCTTTTCACTGACTCTGACTTTATTTTCTGTTTACCAGTCGTCTTTATGCGATGAGAAAAAAAAATATCCTAAAAAGATATGTATTTTTTATCCATCAATAAAATTGATATTATCTTGAACAGCTTTATTAGAAAAATGTATTTTAATTTATTAGCAATATTTGAGTCAAATTAAAAAGCTAATAAGCGTCTTTTAAGAGCAGGAATCAGTTCTTTCTTTAATGACACGTTATCGTTTTACTCACTGGTCTCTCAACTGTTATTCTTAAACTCTGTTTTAGAAGTATAATTTTAACAACAAATTCCAAGGTTATTCTGTTAACTGAAATAATGTAGTTTACTGATCATGATATAATTGCTACAACAAGAACAAGCCAAAACCCTCTTTAGCATTTTATTGTGAAAAACTCAGAGCAGTAGATGAGGCAGACTGCTTGTTGTCTTCGGTACAGGACTGACAGCTGCTGCTGCTGGTTGGGACGAGGTGTAAGTTTTACTGCCCTCTGCTGGCACATCTGTAAACATTACATCTGTACATAGTTCACAGCTGAAATGATCTGATCTGTGCAGTGTAGACGTTTCATTATCAAACAGCAGACAATACAGTCAAAAACATTTCTATATTTCTATATATTTCTATATGGAAGACATCATGAGATCTTGAACATGGATTTCAGAAATCTGGATACTGAAGTTTTTATCCAGTGTTGGTGGATTACTATTTTTGCATAAACTGCTCATTAAAGTCTTTCCACAATATTTCTGTTAGATTAAAAGTTCAAACAACATCTTGTCTGTTCTGAGTTTTTAGAAAATTCTTACTTGATGTTTGTTTTTATGAATGATCCACTTTTAAACTGTCCTGACCAACAGTTGATCTACATGCAGATTTGTTTTGTTTAAAAAATATTTTTTCCCTCAATCAATCTGAAATTCTAATTTTATGCTGTTTAGAACACATTTTAAACATTTCAAAAATTTCCCCCGTACCTTATACACCCTGTCCACATATAGAACCCTCTGTATTGGTTCTCTGAAGAAAAACTGAGCATGAAAATAATGTTCAAACTGGCTAATAATGACATCACAACAGTCAGCCATTAATATTATTTGAACGATAACATGAAATCAATAACTACCACTGTTGTAATTATACAACATGTTATACAATATGTTGTATTATTATGTAGCTGCAGAGACTCGTCAGTCGTTGATGGAAGATGTAACGCTCCACTTAAACAACTTAGTTATAAACCACACCATCACAAGCTCACATCATTGCAGGATGCGCCAGGCTTGATCGGTGACTTAACAACCAGAAGGTCCTGAACTCATCAGGACTCATCTTTGCTGCCATATTGCACAACAACCAGGCTTTAATCCAAGACATACATAAAATACATCAAATCTAGATTCATGTCACAAAATTGCACTAGTGAGAACGGTGTGTCTGATGTGATCCTTTAATTGAGAACATCTGCACACACGATGAGTTTTATAAAAGCACAACACACATTCCGATAAATTAAACTAGGAAGGTAAATAAAATGTACTAATCTAACAATAGCATGTGGTTTTGATCATTTGTGTTAAAACCATTTGTTCCAACTCCACTGCAGATTAAAGCCGCACCTTCAGCAGGATAATTTGGTGCCGTTGTCAGCTGTCACATCCCAGTGAACTGGTGGCACACCACTGTCACTCACTGTCGCACCACTAAAGAGGAGCACGCACAATGAAAAAAGCCACTTGCGTCAGGCTGTGTTCCAAATCTATTTATATCCAAAAAGCCATCAAGAGTAAAGAATAACACTAAGTAATAATCAGCTTTATAAGTTTCTTTAAAATGAATTGACTTATTGGGCTCAGGCAGGTTTTTGAAAAATATCTCTTATCAGACCTTATATAATTAAGCTACTTCTAATAAATACTATATTTTATTTTGGGATCTTAAGAATAACCTAACTGAACAGACCAAGTTTAAATAAATACACAAAATAAACAAGCTAACGGATAGACCACATGTGACAGACCAAAAATGATTACTGCTGTCCTAAAATAACTCTCAAAGATATCCTAATTATTCATGTGAACCCTGTTTTAAGTACTCAATGCGTTGCTGTTATATTACACGGTTAAGGAGGGAGATAATTTGAGGAAATCCTGGCTGGAGGTTTAAGACACTGAAATCCATTTCTGAAGCTACTGAATATTATAATATTAATTTGAATAATTAAGAAGTTTTGGAGTAAAATTGATTAAAATTATATTTTTCACAATCTTTGCTTAATTCAGCAATTCAATGTTAAAAAAATTTTTCAAACAACATGCTTTTCTATCTACAGGAGAAATTCTATCAAGCTTTATAACTTTTATTTATTGTTTTGTATTGTATTGTATTATATAATAAATAATATCAATACATTTGTTTAACATTGAATTGCTGAATTAAGCAAAGATTCCTGTAAAAATCAAGCTTTACAACTTCTATCTATTTATTGTATTTACTGTATATGTAAGTCAATGTTTGAGGGGCTACAGCTCAGAGGGAAACGTCCTCATTCTGACTTAGAAATAAAAAAAAAAAAGCAGTTTGGGCAAAATTTTAAGATGAGGATTTATTTGAAAATTTCTTAGATTTAATCATCTTACAATTTTTGAATAAATATCAAGTTTAAATTATGTTCAACTCTTTCTGTTCTGTTTATTTGACATTTACCCCTTTCACACAATCCTATTTTATTTATTCTGTAAAACAAGTTCCATTAACAGCAGTTTCTTTGATTCCTCCTGTTTTCAGGATGTATGTGTGCCTCCAGCCATAAGGCAAACAGCTTGGCAGCCTGTGCAGAAATCAGATCTTGTAAATAACAGGTGGTCTTCAGAACCAGAGAGACCCGACTACTAAATATTAGATTCACACTTTGGTGAGAAAGATTCAGTGTGGCACCTCGACAAATCTCTAGTGGGAACTGCTTCAGTTATTGTTCCCCGCTAAGCTACAGAGAAAAGAAAAGAAGGTACCAAAACAAAAATTCATCATGAAGCAACAACATCTTTCTGTGTATATCCCGTGGGTATAAACAACTCTAAAGCCTAAGAATCGATGCACAGTTACTTTGCACAAACTTTTCATTTTAAAGATAAGAGATTTCTCCAACGGGGGCGGCACATTAGCTAATTTCATTTGGATTTCCGCCTTTTTATAAAACAGGAGGAATTGTGTCAGCTTTGCTCCCGTTTTAGCTTTTCAAGGTTCCAGCTGCAGGAGATGACATTTGGACCTCAGCTGTCTGACTCTGATTTGGATAAACAAGTTATTCAACCCACAGATGATGCAAGCTTTCACAAACAATTCAATTTTATTTAAATAAGAAACCATTGAGAGGAGCTCCAGATCACATTAAAAGACTGAATAAAAGCTGCATGTAAAAATATGAGCATGGGAAAATGGGAAGCATTAAAAAGCAAAATGTCAAATCATAATCCTTTGGCCATATGTGCACTGAATGAGTCATCTTTAACTGCTGAGGTAATAAGTAGCAAAATCAGGTGACTCAGAGACAGAATTTCATCAATTTAAATCACGTGTCGGGCACGTGTGCAGGCTGATGAGTGACAGACTTCAAAACACAGCAGCAAACAATCAGACTAGTTTCTTATTGTGCATAAGTAGAAACATTCCAAACTTCCTCCTTAAATAACTCATACAGATATTAACAGGAAAGTGAGACTTTTGGAATATGATTAGATATTTTTACTAGAAAACGCCAGAGGGAAAATTTTAAGATACAATTTTAGAAGCAAAACTGTCAATAAACAACTTCCGATTCACATTCTTCAAGCTGCCAATCACACTTTACACACATTACAACCTGTTCTGCAACAAGTAGCTAAAGAAGAGAAGCTAACAGGTTTCCTTACCGTCATAACCAGCTTCTAACAAACCAAACTGCTCCAGCACCTTGACAAACAGGACAACAACTACCAGCACGGCAATCATTTCCAGTCCCTCCAAGTTCATAGTCAACATGTCGAGCAGGTCACAGGCTGCCCATGGCTGACGACTACAAACTCAGTGTTCACACTGTCAGCAGGCCATTTAACTCCACTTAAGAGCCCTGCATCTGTGGCTCTGATTAGAGACCGGTACAAGTCAGAGAGGGAGCGAGGGGGAGTGAGTAGAAGAGAGTGGTGGTGGGGAGTGGGGGGGGGGGGGGGA
>SSNP01000020.1:5376868-5460260 GCA_006937955.1 Pachypanchax playfairii | reverse complement strand
GGGGGGGGGGGGGGGGGGGGGGGGGGGGGGGGGATAAAGTGGAGAGGATAACAGACGAGGGGCCATGAAGAGAGACTGGGAATGAATGAAACTGAACACACAAGCAAAGACTGATAGTGAAGAAAAGGATAGAAGACAAGATGAATTGTCCTGAAGGATGGAGCTGCTCTAATGGTCTCTGTAGAGCTACTATCCAGCCCAAGATCCCAACAACAACCAGATCACAAAGGGATGAATCACAATAGTAACTGTTTCTTTCACTAGTCATTTCCTGTTAAAAATCCAACTTCAAGCCTCTAAAACTATTTTAGTGCTAATTATAAAGAGTTACCACACAAAGAGGACCATGGACATTAAATCCACAGTTCAGAACTTGTGAAGTGGGTTTCTGTAGAAAAGTCTTTAACAATTAAAATCATATCTGTTGTGGGCTGCTCTTTGAATGACCTGATTTTGGGGAAACTGATGTTAGCATTGATCATCAGACTCCTGAGCTAATGGCTAGTTACAGTTGGGCTAAGACCAAACTGGATTACTAATATCTTAAAACAAATCTAAGAAAAATATACATTTTCTGTCAGTTTAAAATTACAGTTATTCCTGCTGAAATATTCTGATATTCCTATAGAAAGTGGTCATGGCTGCCCAGGAAACACTACAGATAGAAGCCATCATTACAATAACCAGAGAATACTAAGTAAGGACCCGTGTCCTCTAAAACTGAAGGCAGGAGAAGTGGTAGAGTTTTACCACGTGCTACTCCTCCGCAAATTAAACAACCATGTAGGTCCAAGTACTTTACCAGAGGAGCTGCCAAATACGCATGCACAAGGTTTCTCTCTGTTCAGCCGAAGAAAACACAAATTGTGCAGCAATATGTCTTATTATAATATAAACATTTGCTTTAAAATGTAAAGAGATGCATGTACATGCTGTAAAGCAGAATATTTTGTCGTTTAATCATGTTAGTAAGCGGAAGGGATATAGTTAGGGTTGCTGATATGGATTGCATATAGACTATAGTGTTGTTTTTACAGATCACAAAATTGGCCAATGTGGTCGTACTTCACTGGAGGTCAGTCTCATTCCTTTAGGTCCTGGTTGGTGTTGTTGTCTTGGTCAACAAGCCTGTTGGCAGACCAGGCAGGTGGCCCTCCTCTTTCAAAAGGGGGACCATTGTATAGCACTTTACTCAAGTCCTTCGACCCCCAAAATGCTTCACACTACAGTATCACATTCACCCATTCACACACACTCACATGTTTGGTGGTGATAAACTACACATGTTGTAGCCACAGATGTCCTGGGACACACACTAACAGAGGCAAGGCTGTTAGACACCAGCGCCGCCGGACCCTCCGACCTCCACCAAATGGGCAAAGTGGACACAACAGCCAGGCGATCTTTTTCTCAGGGCGGAGCGGGGATTTGAACCGGTTACTGGACGACCTGCTCTACCGCCTGAGCCACGACCGCCCTAAATAAACCACCTGACTCCCATGACTCAGCCTAACACCATATGGCCCATATTGTCTTGTGTATCCATTCTGTTCACAGAAGTGAGGGCGAAGGTGTGGACAAGGTTGGGTTTTCGATTTGCAAGTGGCGCGAAAAGTCCTTGATGGAGAAAATAGTCCGACACAGAAAACCCAGCATTACTGCAGAAAGCTTCCCAGGCTCAGTTTCAGAAAAAACACCCAGGATTTTTTCCAAGTGTTTCAAGCGGGAGTTTAGGTAACCATATGCCACACCAATCAGAGGGCAGCAGTGACAGGGTGGGGGTACTAGCATCATCAACTATCCCAGCCAATCACAACACAAAGGATGCCGCGGCCCGACACAGCCCAACTCGTACAACCTCCTGAGGTGGTACGAAAAAAAATGCGTCTCAGCCTCGAAAATGGATAGTGGGAATGCTCTGAAACAGAGCTGTGTGGTGCGATGCGGGGCTGATGCCAGTGGAAAAGCCTTATTAGTCTCCCTGAGATGGTCTATACCAGGTTGTCCTAAAGGAGAGTCTGATCGATCATCAAACATGGGACTCAACAGTTTCTGTCTGATGCACTGACCCATCTGACTTTCTCCTTCTATCTCTCCATTTTATCTCTATTTTAAAGAAAGCCTTTTTAGACCTTTACAAGAAACCAGTTTCAGCATGTTCACTTTTTAAACCACTTTAAGCATCCTGCCCTTATATTTTTTTCATCATAAGGTGTGATGCTGACATTTTCTACTGTTTAACTGTTTAGTGCTAAAACTTCAACTGTATTAAGAACTGAACTAAGATTGATGGTTCAGAAAACCAGAGATTTCTGCTGAATTCAGATGTTTTGTAATAAAATTCAAATGTTTAAAATATAAAAAGCAGTTCCGATGATAGACAGTTCAACTATAGACATCAAGCGCCTTTCAGCTATTTCATTTAGCACTCAGCATTTTTGAAGAAAATGCTAAATTTTTCACTATTATACAGTTAAATGTATTATAAATATACATAATCCTTGTGTTAAATACTACAGATTAAATAGCAGTTCTTTGGTATATTTTATTTTTCATTGCTTTAAAGTTTGTGGAAATAGTTTTAATATCTTGTAGTCCATTAAATACACAGTAAAGGTTATGATTGAGGTTAGTGTCTACAAAGAGACTCCAAGACGTGTAAAATGTCAGCTCATAAAATAACCCCAACGTGGAACCTCGCTGTCACATGGATTTTAAATGAAGCAGAAGACCTTAAGAGAAAGATGAAGAGGGAGAGGTCAGGAAGAAAGACAGCACAATGGGGAGGGAAGCCTTTAAGGTTCTGAGTGGAAATGTGATCAAGTCAGCCGCAGGTTGCTGTTGGAAACACGAGCTGGAAATCATCAGCTGATTCCCAATTGTCAATGGATAGCACCAGTTTTTGGATTCTTAGACCTCGATTACTTTCCCTCTAGCATTTTTGTGACAGAGATTTTTGCTCCCTGTTTGGCAAAAAATCTCTCAGGCTGGAAGACACACGCAAGCATACACACACAGTACTGTAAAAAAACCTACCTAGGTAAAGAAAACACTGAGCTCCATTCCTGTTATATTTGTGATTAAAATGTAAATCATTAGTAAGCTCATTCCAACTTCAATATGTGAAGATGAGTGAAAATTCAAACATAAAGCAGTAAAAACTGTGTGAATCAGCAGAAATAATGGTATGGTATGGTATGGTATGGTATGGTGTGGTGTGGTGTGGTGTGGTGTGGTGTGGTAGGGTAGGGTATGGTATATGATATGGTAGGGTAGGGTAGGGTAGGGTAGGGTATATGGTAGGGTAGGGTAGGGTAGGGTAGGGTAGGGTAGGGTAGGGTATGGTATGGTAGGGTATGGTATATGGTATGGTATGGTAGGGTAGGGTAGGGTATATGGTAGGGTAGGGTAGGGTAGGGTAGGGTATGGTATATGGTATGGTAGGGTAGGGTAGGGTAGGGTAGGGTATGGTATGGTATATGGTATGGTAGGGTAGGGTAGAGTATATGGTAGGGTAGGGTAGGGTAGGGTATGGTATGGTATATGGTATGGTATGGTATGGTATGATATATGGTATGGTATATGGTATGGTATGGTAGGGTATATGGTATTGTAATATCTTGCGCATTTTAGCGTTTGCTACTGATTCACAGTGATTTGAATACAGAAATACTGAGAAATGCAATTTTGAGCTTAATTTTCTTCAGCATCAGAAAAATGTCACAAGAACATGTTAACAACACGAAAAACGTGGTTTTCATCTGAATGGGTCTTTAATATGCAAACAGGATTCTGCTGCCCAAACTGTCAGAAATCAAGTTTCCAAGATGGGCCAAAAACCTAATATTTTTTCAGTAAAGCTGACCTATCTATTTTTACTTTTTTAAGGGATTTGAATCTATTTAAGACTGGAAACATGTGACAATGCACTTTCTAATAAAGAGAATTACTGTTGATCCAGGAAGAACATGATCATCTTCACAGTCCTTCACTGAAATTAATTTAAAATTATTCGGAAATTGTTTACTTACAGAAACAAACCCTTTGATTTGCATTATGTTAAAAATTGTAAACATCTCACTATTATATTCTACCATTATTGTCAGGCTGAATGTAGCGAGCTCTGAGCATTAGTGTGATTATTAACAAAACATGGATGAGGAGCCGACATGGAGAACATTCAACATAATAGAATTTCTTTCACTTTTTAAATCAGACATGAAACATTTTTGATGCTTCTTTGCCATAATAATATTAGAACATGACCTAATCTGAAAAGAAACTTCCTTCTCTTCCCAACATCTGCTCTCCAATCACCTCAGAACTTTACACACAGTGTAATCAAGGCCCTCGGCTAATGGTAATGAAAATAATCAAGGTTTGTGCATGTCATCAGCACACAGTGTGCTGTATCAATCAGCGTGTGATTGGTGATGAAGGTAATTGCCGGAGTGTAGTACTGTGGTGAGCTGGTTGAAGCATGGAGCATGCTCTGTGTTTGATGTGGTGGAGAACGTCTGCAACACCTGCAAAACAGACTAAACTACTGCAGGGGAAAAAACAATATTACAAGTTACGAGTTATTAGAGTGTAACACCAGCTGCTTAACAGACCATATCAAACAGGAAGTGAATCATTCCTACTGGGAAGTGATGAAGAGGAAAATAAACGGTATATTTATTTATTTATTATTTGTTTATTATTATTTTTTAAATGTATTTATGATTTTTTTTTATTTTCTTCAGCAAATAAGTTTTGTTCATTATTCCCACAGATGTGGGAAAAATACTTTTATAACACATTGGAGAAACAAATGTATTTACATTAGAAGCAGATGTTCTAGATTAAAGTATTTGATTGTTATTCTTTTATATATATTCAGTTTAAGGAAGACAAATATTCATTTTACGTTCTACATAACAACTTTTTGCAGAGCAGGAAATACATTTTACAATAGTTACAACAGTTTTTGTTGTATTCTATTATGTAATAATAAAAATAATATTATCACCTGTAGTACTTTTATCCTCCACCAGAGGGTAGGGTTGCATAGTGATTCAGATCTAAGGGTTAGAAGCTCAATGATCTGAATATTTTTTAATCAGTAGATTAAAACTCTATGAAACTTTGAAATCACTTTGATGGTGATTCTTCCTAAATTTTCCCAGCTGATTTGCAGCAAGTTAAATCCGTCTGATAACAAACAACTGAAGGGGGAATGTTCTTTTTTTTTGTCTCTGAAGCCAAACGAAGTTACGATTGAGTTTCCTTCAGGAGACAAGGCCCAGCTCTACAAGGTGACACTAAAACAAATTAATGCACTTAATTTGTTTGAAAAAAATTACACATGAAGGCAGCAGTGGCCTTCAAACAAAAGGGTTCAATCCAAACTAATGTGATTTGGATCTTGTTACATTCAGAGTAACAGATCACTGCAAGAAGGAGTTTGGAGACAAATCTGAGGTGCAAGACTTTTTCTTAGAAAAGCAACAGAATCTAATAATCAACCTTTGCAGAAAATCAAATTGAAAAAACTGTTTTTTAACTCTGCAGAGAACAAACTTAAAGATATTTCAAAAGTCTGTAACAACAGGTAAATCTGAATTGTACATGGGAATTAAAAGACAAATAAACCATCTGCTTGCTTTGATAGGAATCTGATTTTTTTTGTGCTTGGAAGAGGAAACTGAAGATTTTGGACTTCTCAGCATTTGTTGTTGCTTTAATTTTTCTCCAGCATCTGATTGACGCTCCCTTTTATTATTGGGAATCTTGTAAATTTAACTGCTGTTTGACTGTAAGAAGATGGCTGGTTTGGTTTTGCTGCCACCAAGTGGAAATAACAAGAAGCATACAGTTAGAATCTTAATGATTGTAGACATAGCAGGATTAATATTAGATTAATTATAAGATTAACAATCTGACAGTTTCTATGTCCATAAGATCAAGAAACCATACTACAGTGCTGTTCATCAACAAGGTTTTTTTGGGCAAAGATAAGAAGTTTGGATTTATTTAATTAGTAGCAAAACTAATTAAAAACAAAATGCAAGTAATGGAACTTTTAAAGTACTGCAGATTAAACCAATGTTACATTGAATTCTTATCAAAATATTTAAATTAAAATGAAGTTGTTTTTTATTTAAATTAGAAAAACTTTTTGATTGTGCTAAATTTGTTAAGCTGTTACATTCCCAATGGACTGGAATAATATGTATGATAATAGTCCACTTTGCCTTATTAAAAACTTTGTTCATAGTTTTACTGAAAAAGCAGTTAAATGAACTGATTACATGAAGCTGCTGTTATGTGATTTCTTTTAAAAGCTGGGGCAAAAAAAAAACAAAACATAAGTAATTGTGCATAAATATTTATGCACAATATTGAAAAATAAAAAGTTGCACCTATCTCTAATGAAAATATTCAGCTCAACTCAAATTCTGCAAAGATATAATAAATATTTGATTTTGTTCTGGTAAAGAAAATATTGTTCAAATTATATTCACCACCCAATGTACTAAAACACATACCAAACAGCAGATTAACATCTACACAGGGTTCAGTATCTTGCCCAAGGATACTTCGACACAGCCTGCCGGCACCAGGGATTGAACCACTGGGCAATCTCCCGCCTCATTAGACTGCGGCCACCTGCTAATAACTTTTCCTTCAGTTACTAACTGCTTCCAGACAAAACGAGCTAGAATTACCAGTTTTCAGGAGAAATCAGTTTTATTTTCTTTACTAGGTTGATCCAATTTGAAAACAAAGATGGTGGTCTTAAACACAATCCCTGGGGGCTTCCAGATTGACCTGAACCAAGACCTTCTAAAATGTAATGTTTGATTTTTTTAAATTATCTTTTTCCAGCAACAAAAAAACATGTATACAGACTATAATTCAGTTTTGCAAGACATGCACACTAAACTAAGCCATAATTTTCAAAAACTAGCCATGCCAAGTGTGACCATATGGCTCACGGCTAGCACACAGCCTTCAGGTGATGCTGGGTGCTCTTCACGAGTCTACACTAACAAAACCACATGTAATAACACCGTCTTTGTGATGCTATGCTCACTTTCCTCCTCTGAGCTGAATCTGATTAATTGATCAAAGAGAATCCTCTTAATGCAGGTCACTGTGCTTCGGAGAATCAAGTGATTTATCTCACACAGCAAAATGCTGCACTGGATGTTATAACAAAGTAGAAACACAAAACAAGCTGGTTGCTCTAAATTTGAGTGACTTCTCTTTTCAATTTAAATGTTAATTTACAGACAAGATTAACTGAAAGTAATAATACAGTCACTTTCAAATAGGCTGAGATTACATGTGACTAGTGATTAAAGCTAAATCAGAATGAGACTTGAAGCTACACGGGTCACTCATCTGAATTTTCTCCTGAATGAACAGCCTCTCCTCATTTGCATACGAGAGAATATTAGATGTCTTTTATATTCCAAGCAGCCTAATAAAATCAATTACATTTTCCATCTGTTGAAGGAGAAAAACTCACTTCTGTTTGAGGATTATTTCCAGCAGGACTCTATAGATCTTTTCTTTTTTCTACTTCCAATATAAGCTTTAGACTTTCTAACTGCAGCCCTGCAATTTGCAGCAGCAGCTTAGTAATTCAAACGGAGACACTTCAGCTCTGAACATCATGTACCCTGTATAGTTATAGTACTGTAATAATAATAATAACCACTTCTGGGCATTTACAAGACTCTATAGGACACGTCTTATTGGTCGGTAGATATTACTGAGACTTGTACCTGCAATGAGATAAATGTGCATATTAAATGTTCTCTCAAATCCCTGTCACAATGTGGCATCATCCCTGCAACACTTCTGAACAAGAGATGTTCTGTGAAAAGTGTTGCATGTGGCAGATGGGTTGGAAGAAAAATAATGAGATCAATTCAAAGTGCTTTTGGCATTCGGTCAGTTCTAACAATCATTATTTGCCTTTGACTAAAAGACTGAGATCTTTTTTTTTTTAAAAACTGAACAAGAAACGAGTGTAACTTTAATTAAATGCATCTACAAAGAAGAATTCAGGTTAACACAGTATGAGAAGCGAGGAAGCAGCGTATCCCTATCACCTCTTTAATTAGTGTCAGACCCACATAATTGAAAGAAAACATGCGATTAATAGGAGTTTGAAAATAGTGTTGTGCAGATACAGTGGACACTCGCTCCAGAATGAAAATGTGTTGCGGTTTAGTGAGGAGCTGTGTGTTGAGGACTAGGTAGAGTCTACAATACAGAGTCAAAGGAGCCGTGGTGTTCTGGTAGAGCTGTTACCTGGGCGTAGTAAGAGTCCAACCTGCACAGGTTTCTATTTGAAATTTAAACTCATCTCCATAATAACATCTCTAACAATAGCTGTGTTTACATGGACACAATCGGATTAAAAGCTTGATCAGATTAGAATATGCCATTCAGATTATTTACACTTGGTTGGATCAAAAGGGTGGGTTAGGACGATAGTTGATCCGAACGCTGCGCATGTAAACGCAACTCTGACTAAACCATCTAACTGGGACAAATAATCTTCGGACCAATCATGAGTTTGCATTGTGCTTTGGGGCGGGTGTTCAGGTATGATCGGCAGCAAGTACCCGGGCAAAGCAAAACAAACATGGCCACGCCTGTGGACATACGCGTAGAAGCAGCTATTTATTCTGTTTTTTGAGAACTAGAGATGATTTGTTTATTAAAAAATAAACAAAGGAAAGAATGGTGTTCATTTCTTGGTGGCAACAATGTGTTGTGCTTTTCTCCTGACTGGATTTGGTAAAAGCTTGATTTAATGTGATTGGCTAAAAACAAATCATGGTAGGTGGATACCTGTTGGCACATCCTCCAATCAGCTTCAAATATTATACCAGATGGCCCTCCTATTTTCAGAGACTTCCTATGGGAGCAGTTCCAGAACTACTGTATGTGTATACCTGACTCGACACAGGGCAGTGCTACACATTCATCTGGTTCTTGCCAGGTTATTTTTTCATGCCGCTGATAAGCAGTTTAGCAGTGGACTGCCACTGTAAATACACACTGGTTGTATCATCATCATCACCAGTGGGTCTCTGTGGAGCCTGAGCATCAGGAGATGTAAGAAGACTTGTCTCCTAACATCAGAAAGATCGTGAAATCACCCCGACCACAATTTAGTTTTATTACATGTCATACGATGATTGTACCACTGAATCCTGTAATACCTGTTACTATAAACCCACACTGTCACCCAACAGTGTTTTACCTTCAACCGTCCGTGGGTTTGATTAAATATATGAATACTTGGCACTTTGGTCATTGCAGTCCTTCATGATATCGACGTTGCAATCACATATTTTCCATATATTTTGCACCTCTTGTTAACACCAATCGAAATAAGTCAAAGAAAATAAAACTTAATGTACAGTCCACCTTTTAAACTCTTGGAAAGATCATTCTAACACCAGGCAGCTGCTTCTGACCGACACATTCACTTCACTGTGGCAGCCTGACTCATGCAGTAGTTAATGTTTTTCTGCTTCCATTTGAGCAGCTGAGTGTACCTATCTCACTCCTACACAAATTCAACTCATAACAGCTCCCAACAACACAAACAGACAAGACATTTAAATAGACAAAAAGCACAAGGACGAACCCATCATACCAACACAACAACAACACCAGTATGTACCTTATCTTTAGGACATTTTATACACAGTGGGAGCACTCAAAGCTGAACCAGGTGAGTTTAAAAAGGCCACAGTTTGAATAGGTGCTCACTGGACTATCATCGTTTTTCACAGATAAACGCAGCTAGCAGAATGAATAGAAAGCATCTGAGTGGGTGGTGGAGCAGCACTACGGGGTCTTCTAGACAGTGAGCGGTTTATGATTTGTGCTCATATAAAAAATCTTACATGTTATGTGACAGGAATTGAAAACAAATTATAAATGTTGGGGATAAAAGACTCATTCAGCCTGGATTTGCTGATATTTTTTAATCATCCTTTAAATGTATTTGTTTAGGGGAAAAAAGCAAGAAAGTGGGTGATCATTTCGGACACAAACAAAATGATGTTAGGCTTTCCTTTGAACAATCTCAGCTGCAAAACAACATGAATCAGCTTTTTCATCTAGAAGACTAGTAAATGACTGGGTTACCTTTCAAATAATTGTACTTGTTTGTTCCACAGTCTCACCAAACCTGACCCCAAATCAAGGTTTTCCTCCAAAAGTCAGAAAACACAAACAAACCTGGTGGAATAATTGAGAGATTTTTACACCTCTTGAACCTTCCATCACTTTCATTCTCCATGTTCTGCTAGACGGCTCTAACCTGCTGGTGGCCCATCGTCACTGAACTCAAGGAGCAAATTACATTGTTTGAAAAGACATCAAAATATTGTGTGTCACCACAGGGCAACACAAAATACAAGTTTTTCACAGTATGAGTGTATCCCACTGACTAAACATACTCAGAATATGCTGCTGTACAACAGGATTTTAGTAGCTCAGTTTCTAGAATCATTAAGTCTCAGGTGTTCTTTTGAAACTGAGACACAATAATGTCAAAAATAAATGAGTTCTCATTGTGGAAGTCTCAAACATACAGATATTTTAAAGATATACATAAATAACAGCGTGCTTTACTGAAATATTTCTCATGATCAATTAACTCTTTGTATTTTGCAGGTTTGAGAAATTCATTGAAAACAATAGACTGAAAAGGAACTACCAGGTGATCAATCAGCACCAACTCCTCTTTAATGGTTTCCATACTGCATCTCACATGTATCTACTTATAGCTCCATAGGTACTGTCCTAAATAAATCCCTACAGTGTATTCTACACGTGAAGCCCAGAGCTGTGCTTTACATCTGAATCTCATGTTCTTCTATCTGGGTCTCCATGAAATTTGCTTACAGCACATGTCGGCTCGGTGATCGATCGCTTAGCAGAGTTTTAGAGAGTCCCTCATTCATTTTGCTCTCCAGCTTTTCAACAATTGCCCAAATGAAATATGACTTACTGCTCTACGGGTGTCATCTATTCTGTCTTTCCCACCACACTCCTAAATATAACCTCTGACAGTTATTGTCTGCTGCCTGCCCACTAAATATTTTATTGTTCTTTAATAAAGAGTGGACCTTTGGTATGCTGTGATGCTCATCTGATTATTATTACAGGGAGGGAGAAATGTATGCTTGTCCGACTGCACTGAAACTGAGTAAATCTAGTGTGCTCTATGTGTGTGAGAGTGTGTGTTTTCTCTTCTGTGAAATCAATAATAGGTAAAGCAAATGGAAAAAGTCAGATAAGTTTGTGGAGTTTAGTGTGTTTACCAAAATGTGGCCAATTTCAAGTCAATTTCATGCACTGCTGAAGTGGCAACTTGAGCTAAAATGAGATTTTAGAAGAAAAAAAAAAGTAACAAAAAAAAAAAAAAACAACATTGATGGGGAATTTTCTGCTTTTCCAGCTGTTTAAACACACAGATTTGAAAACACAAAATGATCCTGCTGGAGTAAAATGTTTTGATAACTAGTAGATTTGTATTAACCACGTCATTATGAAACTTTCCCTTCTTCCTACCTGTCGTCTTGCGTCTTTGTTTTGGCTGAAGAGAGAAGATGACCATTAAAGCTCCCATGATGCCCTCCAGACTCTCTCGCTTTGCGATTTCCAAGTCCTGCTAGTTTTCACACACTTTCACGCCCACGCTTGTGTGGCTTGAGAGTTAAAGTGGAGAAAGAAGGGAGGAAGAAAAAAAAAGGCAGAGACGCTGCCAGCTTCGGATGAAAAATCCAGCCTTACAGTCCGAACATGTCCTTTATATTCACCTGGATGAGGTGGGCTGTACATCCAGAGATGCGAGTGGGAGTGAAACATGCACGCCTCTGTTGAGTTTTGAATTTTGACGCTCACACTCTCCAGCACTCCCCTCCTCTATCCCTCCCTTCTCCTGTTTCCCTGCACTGAAGTGCTAGATCACGGGCTCATCTCTGCTCTGGTACCAGTTGAGCCTCCAAAATAATTGAGCGCTTTGGAGAGGAAGCTAGTACAACACAGTGGAGAGTGTTTAACAGATTCCACCTCTTGTGGGGAGGGAGGAACTCAGAGAAAATGAGGGAGAGTTCATTCTGCAGATAGAGCCACGTTCCAGTTACTTTTAACACATCTCCTGCTGAGGGGAAATCATTGCTGCCTTCAAGACACTGAATATGTGTGGAGAGCTGAAACTGGAAGCAGCTGCTGTAAATATTTAAATTATGTACAGGCAATCACCGGTGAGCTTCTCCTCTGCCTGCTAATGCAGATGAACGGTTTTTTAAACGCATTAATAAGAGAACAGCAGTCCTGAGCTACTATCCACCCACTGCTGTGGAAACATGGCTATAAATCACCAGCTGAAACCTAGAGCTACAACAGTGTGATGGTCCCAAATCACCTTTAATCTCCTAAACAATAATATTCATATTATTTACAATGTAAATGCTGCTAGTCTTGTAATGAGCAGAGTGAAATTTCCCCAAAGACACAAGAACAAAACATACAGGTAAGAAACTATAGAAGACTAATTCGTGCTGCAGTTATAATCTCCTGCTCTCAAGTGAAAATATTTCCCAAGATGCAACACACCCAGAGTTGATCTTGCAGTTGCTTATTCAGCAAACTGAGGTTGACTTTCTCAAAGATTCTCAGGATTATACAGAAGGTCAACAGATCAAAATCAGATTGAAGCCCAAAGCTGATCCGTTTACAACTACTGGCCAAGACTGGAGGGACAAATGCTACAGAGAGACAAGTTTGATCAAATCAAGAGAAAAAAAAAAAATTCAATGAAAAACACTTCAGCTCACAAAGCTGCCCACGCACGGTTCAATTTATGAACCGTGTGACGGCAGTCCAATTCAGAAACGGAAAAACCAACCACCGCAATCAAGCCCCAATTTGCAGGCACTCCATTAACACACTTCCTGTCAGTAGCTAGTACTTTGTCTGAGAGCTGCAGGAGGCTGCAGTGCTACAGAGGGTAAGGTCACACTGAGACAACAGCATCTCTCCAGCAAATCAGGGCAGGCTCAGTAAATAGCATTTACAGCTAACTGCAAGGTCAAGGTTGTACAGGTTTGATGCACTCATTCACAATGTACAGGCTTCTTATTAAAATACTAAATATTTACTACGATTAGACAACTGTAGGCAAAGCCATTTAGCAGCATGAGTTATGTCACGTTGGTAACTGATTCATGCCATGGGTCCACAACACAGCAAGCATTTCTGTTGTTCATTCTTTATATGGCATACCTCAAAAACATCTTTCACGCCTTCAATTAGTCCAGAACGCTGCAGCACGGCTTTTGACAAACACCAAAAAACGAGATCACATTTCCCCCATCCTGGCCTCTCTGCATTGGTTGCCCGTAACTTACCGTATACATTTGAAGATTCTTTTATATGTTTTTAAATCTTTAAATGCTCTGGCCCCCTCCTATCTTTCGGAGCTTCTCCAGCTCCAAGCTCCAGCTTGCCCCCTTTGGTCGGCTGAGATGGTGCTGCTGAAGGTGCCACGGTCTCGCCGGAGGATGTGGGGGGACAGAGCATTTTCTGTGGCGGGTCCGAGGTTGTGGAACCTGCTACCGCTACAGATTCGACAAGCCTCGTCTCTGGCTGTCTTTAAGTCTCAACTTAAAACCTACTTGTTTGCCTTGACTTTCCCCCCATCTTGAGCCTTTCTATCTTTGTCATGTTATTTTATGTCTTTGTTTTTATTGTTCTGTTTATTGTTTCACATTCTTTTGTGGTGTTTTTATCTGTTTAACTTTGTTCAGCGCTTTGTATCAGCTGCCGCTGTTCTTAAAGCGCTATATAAATAAAGTTGACTTGACTTGACGTATACTATGTAGAAAATAATTGTTTTTATTTCCAACACCAGGTGACAGTAATGAGCAAAATCACAACCTTGTCACTTCCACTAACCACCAGAAGGTGGCAGAAATGAGTATTATTACCAACTCCATCATAATGTGGCAGCATTCAAGAGACTCAAAGTCCAGCTTTTCAACTCCAAGTGAAAAAATGCGTCCCTTTTTTATTTTAGCAGAAGCTAACTCAGGCAATGATGCTGCTCGCTTTGAAGTGGCTTGTTCCATGTTCTTTGTCAAGTAAACTATCACAACTTTAGCTGAAAAGTCTCTATACGCTCTGCTCACACAAAGGCTGGGAGATGAAACGAATGTTACTCCCCGAGTGCACAACCCTCCACCCCCGATCTGAGTGAGTCTCAAGCAGCAGATCCGGAGCTCGGCCAAAAACTGGCTTGTAAGATAAAATAACATAAGGTATATTTTATTAATCCCTCATGAAGGTTCCCTTCAGGAAATTAAGTAACTCAATCTAGTGGTGGAAAAAAGTGCTACAAGTTTGCAGCACTGTCACAAAGTAAAAAAAAAAAAAAGATCAATAACTTTTTAAAGTAAAAATAAATCACATATTGAGTTACGGCAAACATGTTGCTTAGCTCTCAAATTATGGCATTACTTTATTTTGAAAAAGAATTATATTGAAAATTCCACCTATTATGCCTTTAAGTTAATGTCCCAATCTAATCATATATTAGAGACCAATTCATGTCTTTTTGTTGAAAAATTAGATGTATGTTCATATGTATATTGCAGAAACATTAAGTTTAACTAAAGGGAATGTTATGTCCTAGTGTTCTGATGCTCCATCAGTCTGAGGTTCACACAGGGTAGGAGGTTCTAGGTTAGGGTAAGGTAGTAAATGATACCAAACAAAGTGGTGACACACATACTTTCAACATTATCAAGTTAATAACAGAAAATCCCCATGTGTGAATATTGTAGACTTGTTCCTGTCCAATGTTTGTTAGTTAATTCAGATTGTGATGTGGAGGTAGGATGTACTTCAGAGGTGACACCAGGGATAATAGAGACAGACAAACGTGTGGGTTGCAGAAGGAAAAAAACTTACTCCATCAGGTCTCACATGTTTTCTAACATATCTCAGTTTAATAAAGACTTCGTAAGCCCATGTTACACAATTAAGAACCACCAACGTGAACACTCAAGCTGTAGCACCCCCTTGTATGAAGCTCAGTCCAATTCAGCTGAGCATGGCTGTTCAAAGGATAGCTTCATTATAGCCAAAGCAGTGATGAATTTTCATTAAGTTAAGCTCTCCAGAAATGAGGACGGTTTAATCAAACATCTCTCGGGTAAACTGTTTTATAGCACAGTCTCAAAAGGATCTGATGAACTGTCTGGAAGAACTGAGAAGACAGCACAAGTGTTTCACCTCAGAATGGGAAACACTCATCTTAAGCTTGTTAATCAATCACACAAAGAAAAACAAATATTTCCACTTGCTCTTTATATATAACACAGCGGTATTTATTTGTCTGTTACTCTTGAGACATGATTTTCGTTCTTGTCCTTCGTGCCGTCTGATACCATAAACAGCACTTCATTAAAAAGACCTCCTGTTGCAGTGCAGCTCTTCGTGACTCATCCACAGAACAGCGAGCCACAGGTGGAAAGCTGCTCCTACTGTCTTTTAAACTGTGTGCAAAAAGAAAATGGAAATCCACTTGAGCCCTGGCTGCAGCATGAACAGCACTTACAGGATGATGAAAGTGGTGAATCAGACAAGTTGAGCTTCACGGGAAACTCAGATTCAGACCAAAACAGCAGGAGTGTTAAAAGGGATATTCTGTTTTCTTTTAACCAAATGTGTACTCTGTCCTTCATTACTGTTTGTCTTTAATAGATCAGAATCACATCCAGCTGGGAAAAATATAAACAAGACAGCTATATAATGAACTGCTCTCATATGAGGTAACATTACATTCAATATGTAATAACTAGTTCCTCTTGAAGTAGTTTAAATGTTCCTGGCTGCTTCTACAAACTGAATACTCAATATCATGTGACTTGATTTTATACCATCATGGTTATCCATTTAAACTAGAAATATATTTCAATTTAAAATATTTCAGCAACAAAAACTAAATGTTCACTTGTTATAGTACTTTGTGGGTCTTGCTAATGTGAACTGGACTTTAAAAACAAGATAATGTCCTTTTATCTCTGTTTGATGCAAAATGAGTGTTGTGCTTTTTACACTGATCTATGCAGCTCGTTTCCTTAGAGATAGCTCAAATCTCTTCTGTTGTTGTGCATGTGGAGTCTGTGCATGAGAGATGTGAGGCTGACAGGCTCACCCACTCACCTGCACTCAATCAGGCTGGTTTTTAAGCCTCAAATAACTAATGACAGCTAAAAGCATTTGAATAATGAATTTTTGAAGAAAGTAAGATTTATGTATATAAACAAAACGATCGGAGGTGTATTTTACATCTGATCTAAGTGTGCATGAGAGGTTAGATAGGAATGAGATGGTTACTAGTTTTAATTACTGTTTAAAAACTCATTTACCATCAGATCTGTGTTCGGTGACTGTGCCACTAAAAGCTACATACAATAAGCATGTGATGAACCACCAGATGCAGTGAGAGCAAGGATGAATTTTAAGCCACCAAATCTGTTATGTGACTAGTTGAAATTCAATGAAAATGTTGATGGAAAGCTTTTAAAGATGGCTACTCCATCTGAACAACAAACAAGCTTAAATAAAAGTCGATGTGATGAATAAAACACAGATCAGACAGGTCATCTCCATCTGCAAGCTCACAGCGAACATTTTAACCTGCTGTGGTCCTTGAAATAAGAAGCTTTCATCAGTTTAACTAACGGCTCGCTTGTCAGAGGTCTTTTTCTGTCATTACAGGGTGTTATGATGGTGAATATACTTGAAAGAAACGCTAAAAGTATATATCATTTGAGGCTTTTTGATTGAACAATTCCATCTGTTTCTAAAATAGAACTTCCTTCAAAATAAGAGCCTGACCAAAACTCCTTGTTAAAGTTTTAAAACAGTTAAACAGTTAAGGATTAAATGTGACGTAAAATGATGACAAATCCCTAAAAAGTACATAGTTATTATATAATTGACATTTTAGTTCATGTAATTAACACTAGGTGTCTAACATCGTGGTCATACTGAGAACCATGAAATATTAATTCACAATAATCATGATACTAGATTTTGCTATTGTTTAATCCTTGACATTTATATATTATAAATAGAGCTCAGTTCAGTTATACTAATGTACCAGTAACATTTATTTGCATATACAGATTTTCCTGTAGTCACATTATAGATCATGCACTGCAATAGATGTTAAAATTTAAGTTGTTTCATTTTTACGGACCCTAACCTTTATTGAGAAAAACATGATTTATGTTTTTTTAGTGCTGCACAGTGGGGGTACAGTTAGAACTGTTACCTTACAATAGGACAGTGAATGGTTCCTGCATGGAGTTTCCATGTTCTCCCTGTGCACGTGTGGGTTTCCTGTCTGTCACATATCACCTGCTAAAACAGGCACCGACATCTTCTGACACTGAACAGGATCGAACACGGATTAAACAAAAAATGAGGAAGACTTTTTTGTTTGCTTGTTTCAGCATGACTGATGTATTTGCATGCAGATCTTTAACTGAACCTCCTAAAAACACTATTTTTCACAGTGTCCACTGAGAGGCAGCAAAACTGCATCAGCAAGAAGAAACTAAGGTGAGTCAAAGGAGTGAGATTCAAAGTATTTACAGCTCAGGAGCCTCAAGCTATAGAAACTTTACAGCAACATAAAGGTACTGCTTGTCCTGATGTTCCATCAGTGCTGCTGTCAGTGAAAAGTTTCAATCCTTCAACTTTAATAGTTTGGCAGACTCTGATCACTCTTTCAAATTCTGTACTGTAAGACATATGAGAATCAGTCAGTCATTGTCTATAGTTGTTTAATCCTGATCAACATCACGGGGAGCTGGTGTCTATCTCCAGCAGTCATTGGGCGGTAGGCGGGGTTACACCTGGACAGGTCGTTGGTCCATCACATGACCACATATACATGACACATGTCTACAACAAAAGTTATTTATAGACATGAGCAATAATCTGATTTTTTTAAATCAGTCTATGTCAGTTTGGATCATATAAACGAGACAGGGGGAAAAAAAGCAAAACAAAACAACCTACTGCTCTGTTTTGGACAGAAGAGGGCGCTAATGATCCTTTAACACTGAGACATCAGATTAAACTGACTCTCTGACTCCTAAATCCACACTGTATCCAAGAGAATCTTTTGTGCTCTTTAGTTTCTGATAAGCTGACATTGTCCTGCTAAAAGCATAAATCCACTGATAAGGTTTCTCTTTTATAAACAATATTTATGTTGCCTTCAAACAGCCACACGTCACATGGAACATAGATTCTATAACAAAGATTACAAGCTCTTGACAAAAAGGAACAATGTAAATAACAGAGTGCAGACGTCCCTTTTTCATTTCCATGACGGGAAAATGCTACAAGTGCACTGCAAGGTATCACGGCTCATTCCAAAACAAACTATAAATCTCTTTGCAACATGCATCAGTTCATGAGTCAGCTTTGGACTAGAGTCCAAACCTAAAAAAATAAAAGCGTAGCGGAACAAAACGACCCCTAAACTAAGCTGCTGTAAAGCAAAGCTTAAATTATGATCCTTGTCGTGAGTAACGAAGGTAAAACTCAACTTTTTACACAAGTATTTCCTGACAAGAGCTGCAAGCTACTGAACAATGTGTCAAAAGAGAAAAAAACTCTAACAGAGGAAGAAAAAAATGGTAGATATTATGCTTTTTTCTGGATAGTTGTGACTTTAAAAGGACAGTTCAGATCCTTTGAAGTGGGGTTCTGTGGAAAGGTTATGAACAATTTATACCTGCTGTAGATAAAGCTTGGAACAACATTTAATTGGAGTGGTTGAATTCTGACCAGAATGACAAGCAGTTAAATTGTAAATGGGTCAAGACCAAAGCAAACTGTTGCCATCTTAATAAATCTCTTCTCTAAAGAAACTGTTTACATTAACCTTGCTATTTTGTATCACATAGATATTAACAAAGATTTGAATTTTAGACTTGATTTGAAAGAGCTCATAGCAGCAGCAGATCCAGCTAGATGGTGAATGTAAAGCTGACAACTGTTTAATGGTTTATAAAGTTGTATTTGCATGAACCACAGTGAAATTTTTGAGATCAGAGCTTCATAAGATGACAGTGACCATTTTGCCTTTGTGGAGAATAATGGACTCGACACACAGGAGGCGACAAACGACAGCGATCAGCGAAACTCACACGAGCCAGCGATAGGCTCTGTTCCAGGGCGAATAGCGAGAATTTTGTGGTTTTGATTAGCTAGATATGAAGTGTCACAAGATTTTGCAGGAGTTAAAGGAAATCTTACTTCTGACTTCGCTACAAGAGAGACGAAAAAGACGTAAATTGGTTCAATTCAATTAAATTTTTTCTCTGTGTTTTCCTGGAAATGACCCAGTAGCATACTATCAGCTCATTGGTCAGTCAATGACATCTCTGCTGATTGATTGATGAAAAGTTGAAAATTCCTTAAGTATCTGGGATCCCATCTCAGGCCTGTGTGCATGATACATGCACGAGCACAAGATTCCACATGCACGATTTTCGCATTTTGCTTAACAGGAGAGAGACTTGCGATCATTGCTTTGTTGCGCATGTCTCATTCACTGAAAATGAATGGAGAGAGGCGATGTAGCCGCCCGTGTGTTAAACCCATAGCGATTAGCCAATCAGCTTATTTACATAATCAGGACTATTTATTTCTCCAGACTGAGGTCATTCATCTACAACAAGTAAGATACTGTTGTTCACTACGTTTCAACACTTTACAGAACAAGGTGCAAAATTTACAGACTGAGCTGCTGCACTTACTGTCATCAATAAGAAATTCTATTTACAGCTCATTCAACTCTCCTGTTAGGAACAGAAATTGTCTAAACACAAAACAGATTAAATGTGAGTTTCTGTGCATGTTTGACTGTGCAGTCATGGTCATATAGTGTGTGAAAAATGACTTGGGCACCAAAAGATGAAATCACAGGAATGCAACAATAAAAATGTCTGAATATGCAAAGTCAGCACTTTCTTTAATGTTTCCAGTGCTGCACAGACACTATTTTGCTGTCTGCAGCTTGTCCATCAGTGAAGAGACTCCTGCGACTACGTTCAGTTCTGATCTTATGTTGCTGTGGTCACACTGGGCTGTGCAACCTGCCCACATGATCTGAATCAGTGAGCATCAGGTCCCATGGTGAGCTCTAAATTCACCTGCCATCAATCAGACAAATGTGGTCCGAGTAAAGCTGCAGAGCCTTTAAAGGATTTAGTGATATTAATAGCCATATTTCCACACAAGATCTCACTTTCACTCATCATTAAAACTGAAAAACAACAACTACAGACTAATTCTGACTCCGAACTGAAGCTACAAGATATTAAGAAACATGCAGCTGTGTTATGATTTTGACAGTATCAGCTGCAATAAAGCCACATTTTAATTCATTCATTCATTCTGTGCATGAACATTTTGGCCACTATTAACTCAGCTGTGGACATTAAGCTGAATATATTGTTAAACAGGTTGTATGTGCTATTTATTCCAATTCTGCATAAAATAAACTTGATATATTTTGCTGGCCTAATTAAATTGTTAATCATTATTTAAAATCCCTCAAACATTTGGTTACATTTGAATCCCTGGTATTTTACATGCAGATCCAAAACTTACAATTACATGTGTGTAAATCAGATGAAGTCATGACAAGTTTTACAGCTGTAAAAAAATAAGCAAAAAAAAAAAAGCCACAAGTAGAGTCAGGAAATGAATATTAGATGGTAAAGATGAGGATCACAGAGAGATCGAACCATCTACAGGTTCAAATCTGTTCGGAGATGATTCAGCCTGATTGCTCTGCTACATTTCATCATTTAGGATTATGTTTACAATCAAACTACGTCTTTATTTATAATGTTCAGACTCTGTGATGGACTGGCGAAGTAAATGAATAAAGAAACAGTAGTTAAAAAAATAGTTACAAATCATGATAAAATGAGACTTTTGATGTTATTTATTTTGTTCCTTATTGCTTACCATTAATTCAAAGCTGTGAATAGATCTTTTCATGTGTCTGACTGACCCAGCAGCACTGCTTCTAATAAAATTCAGTACACAACTTTTCTAAAGCTGGGACAAAAAATTCCTGAAATCAGATTCTGGCAAAAAAAAAAAAAAAAATCTAATCAAGTCGATCCGCAGCACTCCGAGTTCCCCCCAGCAAACTGAGACAGAAAAAAAAATGTGAATAATAATTTCCATTCACTGCAGTCTGACTTCAGATGAAGCACATCCTCTAGATATCGAACTAACACTCTGCACCGGTGGTTATATGAGCTACCTCAACATGGACATCAGCCAAGCGGTTCCTGTTAAACAACAGGCTCGATCGCACCTGCTCAGCTCGATCTGTCAGTAATTCACCTGGTGCCAGTGGGAACCCGTACGGCCCCGGACTGGATGAGTTTTATTACACCATGACACTGTCAACGCGGCTCACCGGGCTGTAAGTGACATCCACAACAACTACAAATGAGCAATATGGGGTAAATAATAATGCCCCCCCCCAAAAAAAAAAAAAAAAAAGATCTAACAACTGATAGCCACAAAGACTCCAAGTTTCAGCTTTGTCTTTCTCCGTCTGAATCCCTTCATCCTAACACTGTGAATATTGCTTTACAACAGTGTAATGAGCGTTCTCACCACAGATTCCTCTAAAATAAAAAAAAGCTATGAATTTCAGACTGAAATGTGAAGATGAAGCCAATAAAACCTCCCATACTGCAAGCGGCAGTATGATTGCTGCATTTATTTGGGGACAAAAATATTGCAAAACAAGCAACATGGACACAAGATGAAAAACTGATTTAATGCTCCTCTGAACTGGTACGACCCGAAACCCCAGCAGCAATAAGCATTGCTCCTTACTCCACTTCATTTTAGTAATACTGTGTACTGTACATTACCATTCGGGGCATTATCTCATCCAATTACGTTACACATCAGATGGTAAGAGGGCAGTTCTGTGCACTGCAGGAATATTTAGACCGAGCTCTAAAACATTATATTAAATATGCACAATTCAACAAACCCATGTTTAAATCCCACATCTTGCTCGACCCAGACGGGTGGGATTTATTTCAAATGTAAAAACACATTGGGGAATGAGGAGCAGAACTCTGTGCTCTTACTGAATTTGTAATGAGAATTTTTTAACGGCACCTTTTTCCCAACTAGCAACAATGAATGCAAGAAAAACAAGATGTAGGGCTGGCGCTGCATAATCCAAACAAAGCTGTGAAACAACTGCTGGACTCAAAGTTACAGGGAACTGGTCAGTGTCCCAGCAGTCACCGAGACCCAGGTGGGATCTCCAGTCCATCACAGAGCCACACAAAACTAACCTACATGTTTTTAAAGACCCACTCTGATCATCTTTTGAGTTATTTTAAAGCATCTCAGTGGTCTTTAAATTATGATGATGGCATTTTTACCCCAAATAAGAAAACCTGTGCCGTTTTATGTAGGAAGTAGTTTCTACATAGTGGCAGTAGCTCATTAGCAATTTGCCTCTGCGCTGTGGGCAGAACCCTGAAAGCGTAGGATCCCCCTGACCCTCCCCGTTGTTGAGAGCTCTCTGTTTATGCTAGCACTACCACTAGCTTACAGTTAGCTTACAGCTAGCTAGCAGTAGGAGGTATGGCTCACAGTGCCTTTTCTGCGTCACAAATCCAGTCTTTTTTAAACCACGTTTTTGCATCTGCTACCGAGTCACAGCAATTTGAATGCAGAAATACTCTGAAATGCAACTTGAAGCTTAATTTTCTTAAGATACGCCCTCTAGCATCAGAAAAATGCCACAAGAACATGATAACAACACGAAAAACGTGATTTTTATCAGAGTGGGTCTTTAAATTGAGCAGGAAAAGTAACAAACATGCAAGCTGCCTACAGAGATTCAAACCAGTACCACTGAGCAACCCCAGACTCTACCTGTGGAAAGAGAAAACACTCCCATCCTTCATGTGAATTAGAAACAAAAAAACTACAAACATAATCCACAGTTACAAGAAAATGCCAATAGCAGGTTTGTAAGAACAAAAACAGGCAGGAAATGTGTGTAAACTTCACAGCTTGAATTTTTCAATGTAACTTTTGGTACTTGCAGCTGTAGCATCCAGAGGGTAGACCACATGTTTAGGTCTAGATAGAGCAGGTTTTCATTATTATTAAAGCACTAATACTGTCAATGTTGGATGAGATGTGTAACTTTACAAAAATCACAGCTGTGTTTTTGCAGCCTGAGTAAAATTTAAAAAAAAAATTCCTGAAGCATCTGAAGAGGGAAACCAGGTATCCTCAGACACATAACCTTGAACAGTCCTTAGATCCCATGAAGACGCATGAATGACATCTTCATCATTTGCGTCGGGCCACAGTCTCAACTAAAATCTATTCAGCTGCCTGAGATGACAGCTCATCACCAGCAGTGACAGGTGAAACACAAACCGTGTAAATGGGGCGAACACTGCTGCAGTGAAGCCCTCAACAACCAACACAGCTTGCTATTTATAAACCACAGCGCAGAGGGGAAACCCTAAGACACGATGGAAGCCATCTTCCTTCGCAGACCGACAGCCTGTAACCAAACGCCATTCTGGAGTGATCTTCAAGTATCACAATCCTTCTTGTGTTTCTTCCCGTCGAGGCCTGATAACGTGTCAGCACGGAGAAGTTACAGCACAGTTTCATCTTGTTAAGTCAGCTTTCAGGGCTTCAGGAACATTATGATGTTTGGAAACAGTCGATTTACTTTGTTATTATCAGTCTCATCTGATGGACTGAAGAAAGACAATGAATGTGAATGAGATTAGTAGAGCATTCCATGAAAAGATGCTTTCTCTATTTAATCTGAAAGCTGAACTCAAGCCAGAAGCTTCTAGTCATTAATCCTCACAGGATGAAAATGATATCACCGTGTATCTTAGTGTCTTTCTTCTTCACATCACCAAAGTTTGCTGAAATTTAAAATCTTGAGTCCTGTTTTAGGATTCTGCAGGTTGCAGCATCTTTTATATCAAATTATACATCAGTCAATACGTATCAGCAAAAACTGTGTCTGAAATTAACATGTTTAAATGTTTGAGTGAAGGTTTTCTTCAGTTTTTCACTTTCAAATTGATTAATTTGAGAAGTTTCAGTTCATCTTGCACACACTGCTCATTTGAAAAATGTAGATGTCATGGCTGTCATGCCAATTTACTACCAAAGAACTTTTCATCAGCAGTTTTTACAGAGTTTGATGCTTGAATCTAGAATTCGCTGGCACATAATTCAATCCTTTTTCCACCTCTAGATGTCAAATATCTATAATTCAAGTGGTTGCAACTTAAAATGAAAACATAACCAACGTGTCAATAAGTTTATCAGCTAAAATGTTGCTTTTTTGAATGAATTTATGCAACTTCTTAGTTGTTTACATGTCACAGTTCTAAAGTTTTTTTTAGGACGTATTACCTCGGGTTAGGTTTTGGTTGATACTACCGTAGTTTAAATATTTACTCATCTGTTAACAGGAGAACTCAAAATGTTCTCAATAGATTTGAATGAAATTTTAAGGACAGGTTGGGAAAGACAAAGACCAAACATCACTGCAGAAATAATGTTTTTGAAGATTAACTATTGACCTTTGATGAAGATGAAATATTTCTAATGTTTTCATTGTCTAAGAACCCAATAATGTCAATAAAATGAAAGTAGGACAACTGGTTTTATGTGTCAATCACATTAAGAAGGAAATTAGCTTTTTGGAGCAGATCTGCACATCCTAGTTTCAAAAAAATGATCAGGATGTAAATTTCTGAGATAAATTTTATAGCTAAGTTAAGGTCACGTTGCTGCACTACAGGACTTCACTCTATAGCCGAGGAGAGTTAAGGCTCATAAAGCCAAGAAGATTAATGTAATTCTCCATAAATCTCATCATTCACAATTATGCTAAATAAAAAAAGATGCAATTATAGACCTTCTTCTTTCAGGTCTAATTCCTTTTACAAATTGTTGCAGCTTGTCTAAGTTATCAGCTGAAAATACAGAAGATCCACCAAAATCTCCATAACAACATAAATTATTAAAACACCTGAGGGACCACAGCTTGAGAGAGTGAAGGGTTATGTTGCTTGAGAGTGTGGTCAACATCACCAGAGATTTACCACTTTGTTTCTCAGAACAAGGTTGTATCCTGTCAAATACTCAGATTACTCTGAAGCTGGACGTAGTGGACAGGCTGATTACAAACAGAGAAAACCAACAGCTCAGGAAAAATGTTTGAAAAGTATTTATGAACACGATTGTAAACAAAGTTTCCAGGTGTTTGGGGCTTCCAGCTTGCACAAACATTTTTGCCCTTCCACTCTGTTTTGTCACACGGTGTAAGAATAACCATTCTGTCTTGAATGGGAACAAAACCGAGGAGATGATTGATGAGAAGTAGCACCTAAACACTGTTTCCATCCTGGGAGAGGAGGTGGACAAGGTCTACAGATTGAGTGTTCACATGGAGAGCACAATGGACTGGTCCTTCATCTTTTGCAGTAGGATGTAGCACATCTTCTATAAGTCTGGAACACTGAAAGCTCTTTCCTTTGTATCTATCTGCTGGCGCAGCAGAATTGGACCTAGTGACTCAAAAATCTGAACAAGCTGATAAAAAAAAGACTGCCTCTGTGCTGAGGAATGCCCAGGAGCCATTAGAGCAGATAGCAGAAAGAGGAATGCTGCACAAGCTTCTCCACATCATGGACAAGTAACTTTTAAACAGAGACTTTTACATTTCTGCTGCAACAAGGACAAATGGTCATTACCAACAATACATCTGTCTCTTAAAGCAAATGAATTACTGTACTTCAAAACTTGTATTTTCCCCAATTGTGATTCAGTTATTTAGCCTAAAATTAGAAGGTAAATACCATTTGATTTGTGCACGAGCTTGTCTTAGCAGCTAGACGGATAATGTTCAATGGAGCAAAAACTTATTGGAAGTCATGAGAATGATATTTAACACAAAATGGTTCGATAAAGTAAATGTAGTGGTAGAAATAAAAATGAATGTGTCACACGTTGGGTCATAATCTAAATCCTTTTCCTTAAGCTCGATTTCCTTGCACTAAATACTTACAGTGTGAAAGAAGATCCAGTAGATTAGCCACCAGACAGCATGTGAGCAGGCTATACAAAGTAAATCATGCATAACTGAAGGCTAAATCTATAATTAATCACACAGTTATCCATTCCTTTGACACTCAGTGTACACACAGTTTCTCTCTTTTGACGTTAGCTTCGACAATATTCCTTGAACTAATAAACTTCCAACATTCTTATTAGTATCCTTTTCTTCCAGAAGCTGCAGATCTGTATCCAACACCACCAGGTTAAATTCCTGCTCATGAAATTTGCATAACGTTTAGCAGATACAGTATGTCTGACTGAATAATACATGATACTGTAAACATTGACCTGTAGGGTTACTGCTTCCTGAGATAGTTCAGTGGAACAAACAGCGAGTTCTTCCTTCAGGGCAGGTGGAAATGGTTCTCAGCTGATATGTGCTTGTTGCTGTTGTATTGATGATGACAGCTGTGGCTCTTTGGTGATCCAGTCATGGCTCACTGCTAATCCATAAGGTTGAGAGTGAAACGTGTTGAGGCTGGTTAAAAAAGTGACTAGAACTACCAGTTTTAGAGTTCACTAGGCTTTCTGAGAGCAGGGCTAGCGACTCAACGTAGGGACGTAGGGATTCATAAAAACTCAGGAATGTGTCGCTGAATGAGATTGGATGAATTCCCACGCTGTCTGTCTGCTGTATGGATAGACGCAGCTCTATTTTTTGACATAACTCTGTGTCTCCTCTGAATCCTGATAGCTGCTTGCTGATTGAAGACCGACTGCGTCTGCTGGAAATCGGTTTTAAACAAGAATATTTGTACAACGTTGTTGACATACATTACTGACATTTTACTGAGATGTTTTTTTTAAATGTTGTCCCAAACTTTTTAACTTCTTGGTCAATTTCTCTTAGTTCCTCTAAGGTCCAAGGATCCATGGTGTCAGCTTAGCCTTTAAAATTCCTTTCCAGTATTTCTCATCAGGCTGATCTAGTCTCAAATCTTGTCTTCTGCTCATTTTTATCAATGTAGAGTACAAGCACGCACGCAAGCATGCACACACACACACACACACACACACACACACACACACACGCGCGCACACACACACACACGCGCGCACACACACACACACACACACACACACACCCCCAAGTGTGTTTTGTTATCCTTATGGGGACCGTCCATTGACTTCCATTGATTTTAGTAACTAGATTTATACCTAACCCAAACCCTTTTCCTAACCTTAACCATTACTGATCTATAACTAACCCTAAGACTAACTAAAACTCTATTCACACCATACCTATAAACCTAACCCCTAACCCTAAAAAGGGGAGTCCCCCTCATGGGGACCAGGCTTCGGTCCCCACAAGAACCCCCGGACCCCAGAAAGATAGTAAAAGTCAGGAAACGGGTCCCCAGGAGGTCAGAAATACAAACCCACACACGCACGCACGCACACACGCACACACAGTTCTTTTAATTGTGCTCTGCTTCACATTGACTGTATTCCTCCTGTACTTCCACCCACTGACTGCATATGACAAATACAGCAGGTGAATTCATCCCAGTGTGTCATCTTTCCCCCACCCCCCCACCCAAGCAGCTACCACAACACGGTGGGCCATGACAACACTCACTCTGAGGCAGGGGCTTTTCATGGCGTCTGCTTTAAAATCAGCACAGAAAACAGAAACTTTCTCCTTAATTATGCAGCTAATTTCTCTGACAGGAGTCAGAGTAACCTGTTCTGCATCAGATTACAGAGTGCGCTGTTTAGCATTCATTCGTTACAGCGATACAAGCACTCCACCACTTGTGTTGATACATTCATTTTCAGGAATGATTTACAGCAGGGACACAAATGCCGGCATGCTGTGATGCAGATAAATACCCAAACACACACATATACACATACACATACACCAGCTCAAGGTGAACTTTTTGCCCTGAGCTCACATTTGTCTGTGCTCTGGAGGGGAGAGAAATGGGGGAAATGGGGCTTTTTTAATGCAGTTAGAAGCTGCTGCGATGTGTGATTTGTCTGGCGAAGGACACACATCCATCTTAAACTTTCCGCTGCGGACTGAGCTCAGAGTCCATTATGCTCTCTAGGAACAACTAGAAGGACCAAGCAGACAGGAAAGTGCACATCAAAGTTAAAAGAAGCAGGCATGCAGAGGGACTAAAGGACTGCAGAGTTAGGACTTTACAGACTGGTTGAAGCCAACAAAAAAAACTTGATTTAAAACAGCTCTTATTCAGTTGGTAAGACTCGTTTTTTTCTGACTTTCTCATTCTTGAATATGTCAGACATTATGATGATTTTTCCTTTTATAACCAATTCAAACTAAAATTTTAAACTTTTTTTGGTCAGTTATGCAACAGATGCACCACACGTGTGACCGTGAGATCTAGACCTTGAGCAAAAGAATGAGACCCTGGATCCAAGTGGCTTAAGTGAGGTTCCTCCAGAAGGTGGCTGGGTTCAGCCTTAGAGAGAAGTATAATCTGGAGTCGCACTGTGCCATAAAAGTACCATAAAAAATTTTAATCTAGATGAACAATATAAAAAAAACTAAGAGTTTTGCACTCTTACTACAGTATCAAGAGACAATCTACACATTTCATTCTGACTTTGGAGATATGCTCAGAGGGATGTGCTGCCTTCCATGTTACCTCCATGGCACATTGTACCAGATACCAGATAATGACTCATTGCAAGAAAAAAAAGGCCGTCTAAGAAGCTAAAACCAACACATTTCTTTCTAAATGATGTAATAAAAACTGTTTTTCTTCAGGGTGTTTGTTGTGTCTAGTTAAGCATCAAGCAAAAAACTGTGAGCATAAAACTGAAAGACAAACTGGCTGATTTAAAACCTAAAGCATGAATCAACCTTTGATCACTCAGTCACCTGCTGAAGGGGAAAAACCTGCACAATTCTGTGAGCAAGATAAACCATCAGCTTGTGAAACACGCTTGTGTTTCTTACCAGGATTAATTATTTTGAAGTTGTTGAGCTGAATTAATGAGGAAGACCAGGTATTTAAAGAAGCTGCCAGGCCAAAAGACCCAGACAGTGTCTCTTCATAGGAATTATACATTCCACAAGCTTGATGATGCACCTTGAATAGATGGCTGCTGTAGAGCTCTTCAGCTAAAAGTGCCCTTCAGGAAAGCAGCAGCTGCTTTAACACCCACGGCACCAAACTGAACTTTCTGTTCTTTATACTGATTACTGTTTTAACTCTGACTCATGTCTCTTTGGTGTAGAAATGTTCACAAAACTGAATAAAACCATTTGACCGCCTGAGACTGGGTCTCATGTCCGAGCACTGCTCTAGATCTGGGTTTGGATGCAATAATCCCTCAAATTTCATTTTTCATCTTCAAATCAAAACTTTTGGAAAATATTATCACTGAGAAGATCGAGTTAGTTCAAAACTTTTTAAGAGTTCTATTTAATGGAAAATATAGTTGTGGTTTTAGATACAGAGTAAAGGTTCTGCAGCTGCATGAACTTCTGATAGAAACAAACATAAAACACAAACATATTAACCACATAGAAATAACCTTATTTAAAACAGATGTATTTACTTTTATAAGAACACAGAAGATAAATATGCTTTTTCTCATTAAACCAGATTTGCAATTTTTGACACTTTGGGTTTCTCATATAAAAGTCAAATTTAATAGGCTAATTTAAATACAGCCTATTATTTCCTGGGTTTATAACATCTTACCATTTCCTATAAACAGCTCTGTGCTTGTAGGATTCAAACCCTTTACTTATGTTTTTAGACAAGACTCATCTTTTACTCGTATTCTATTACTTAAAATCCATCCATTTTCTAAATCTGCTTCTTCCTTTTCAGGGTCGCAGGGGGCTGGTGCCGATCTCCAGCAGTCTTCGGGCGAGAGGCGGGGGACGCCCTGGACAGGTTGCCAGTCCATCACATGGCCACACATAGACAAACAACCATGCACACACACACTCACACCTAGGGACAATTTAGAGATGCCAATTAACCTCTTGCATTTATAAAACTTCTACAGCAATGATTTGGTTGTTTATGATCATGGCAGAAAATTGGTGTTCTGGTTGGAGTGTGATGGAGCACAGTGGCAGTGTATCCAAGATGTGCGCCTGGTGCACGTCGGTGAGACTTGATTTTTTTCCAAGAATTTAAAGCAGAACTGGCCACACCGGTCTCATGCTATGACCCAATTATCCAATCACACTGTGCTACTGTTGTGCAATCTTTATGCATGTAGCTGCATCCTGACGTAGTTTAAAAGAGTCTCAAAAGTGCAGGGCCCAAGGCTCGGTGTGGGTGTAACAGGATAGAACTGTTGTTGTATAGTATGGTGAATGCACATGATAAAGTTTCTGGGCTGAGGAAAACAGTAGGAAATAGCTATCTGATAAATACTCAGACCGTACTGGAACAATAAAAGGATGTTTGCCAAATTTACCACGCAAGTGTTCTGAAAGGCAGTGCAGGTCATGGAAGGTCTAATCTGCCTGGAACATCCTTCACTATCATCTTTAATGAGTACCTTGTGGTCAGCTGCTGGAGTAAAGCTACAATCAATTGCTGCCATTCCCCTGTTTTTCAGTACATGTAAGAGACGGAAGTATAGAAAACAGAAGTGATGTGTGTTTTCTTGTCTCCTGCAGGAAAAGCCATTAAAACAGTGCTCTAACATTCATGTTATCTTTGAAGCATCAATATTGTCACATCATGTATGTAGAAAGTCCAACTAACATGTTTATGGGTAAAGTTTTCCACCAGGGAATATCAACATTCACTGCAGGTCTCATCTGTTCTGAAAACCCATTATAACACTAGAGTTGACTCATCAGACTTGCAAAGTGGGGACAATTAATATTAACATAGGCTAAAACAGTGGTAGGTAATCAGAGCAGCGGTGGCACGTGAGGTGACTGTATAGTCATACCAGAGGAACGTCATGTCACTCCATTTGGGATCAGAAAGTAATGGAGTCGTCTAAAACTCCAAACTGACCTGATCTGTCCAAGGCATTGTGACTGGCTCAATCAGATGGTTGTAAAAGCCCTACAGTCACCACTCTAGGTTAAAGAACTCCATGTAAGCCTAGGGCCATTTCAAGCTAAGGGCACTGATGGTTATTCCACATAAAAAAAAGATTTACCTTTTGAACCTTGCTCCTCCTCATTTATTCCACAGCTTTATCCAACCAGATCGTTTGTTTGAGTATGTCCCAGCTGGAGCTGGTCCAGCCTGCTGAACACATTGATCACTTTGTTAAAGGGTGAGTAATTGTAGGCCAGTAGCAAGCTCTGATTGCCTCAGGGCTTCTTCAGGACCAATTTGTCTGCTTTTCACTCAAGGACTGATGCTCATTGCTCAGGATGGAGAACAGGAGACTGATGGACAATGTGATCTTCCTCTGATCTGTTAAGTGCATCCTCTGTGTTTTGTATGAGCCTGTTTGTCTAAAGTATTTTGGAAATTTCTGGGCCTTCAGGGACCGATAAAGAATCCCTTTCAGTTTTACACAGTTCAGTGTAAAAAGTTGTAATACAATAGTTTTGAATGTAAAACAGGTACATAGATTTTTTTACATAAGAAGGTCTTATACTTGAAGTATAAAGTCATACTCACGTACTTATTGATACAATATACTGTATGTACATTAAGTTTTAGGATTTTTATCCTCATGTTTCGGTCAAAGACCTTCAAGTCTATGTGGTTTTTAGTTTCTTCCACCAACTACTCAAATAACTTTGGACCTTAACTTGATTAGGTCACAAAATAACCATTTAAAAACATTGTGCTTTGCTCCAATTGTGCAACTAGGTCAGCATTTCTAAGTTCTATGTCGGCAAAATCCCATTCAATACCCACGGAAGTCAGACGTTTAACCTTGAACTCAAAATATATAGATAATTGGCACAAATTATGTTGAAAGAAGCAGTGTTGCACTGTTTATCTACTTACACCAATCTGAAATAATGCAGCTCTAATGGTGAACATGTCGGTGTAAAGTTTGGATTCATTCAATAATAGGAAATGTATTGCTTATGGCTTAAATTGTTCATATTAGTTAGCCTGATCAACAATCAGCAAATTATTTTGTTTTTTTTACACTTTTTCTAGATCCGAGTTCTGTAATTGAGGTTCTTTAGTGGAACTGAGTTGGTCCTTAGGATCATGACTTACTACATGTTTTAGTTGTAGCCCAGATACTGAGGTCTGAACAGTTTCCTGCATAATACTTGGGCTTAATCTAATCTAATCTAATCTAATCTAATCTAATCTAATCTAAATTAAGATGCTAGGATGCAGCAAAACCAGCCCAAATCATGGTGCAACTACCGCCATGTTTCCAAGATATTAAGTCAATATAATGTTTATTTTTCTTTCTCAAAACAATGTTTATCAAATGTTGTAAATTATGATAATATAGGACAAATCTGCTCAAAATTCCATCATAAAGATTTTGGAACATTTTCCTCCCTGATTAAAATCAGCTACTTTTCTGGTTCCCATTAACCTTTTTGTTAATATTACACCTTTAATTTTGTGTTATGAAGATTAGAATGGGCAAAAACAGAGGGTCCTACTTTATGAAAAAAGCGATGACAACACCTCACGTGCCTTTGGAAATTATTTTCATAATTTCCATTAAACCTACATTGACAAACATCAATTCCAGGTCAAAAACAAAACAATAAAACATTCTTGTAAATGCTAAATCTCACCCCAAAGACTTATTCATGTGAAAAATCTTTGACAGCCTCAGTGCCTCCCCCTCAGGAAATCCAATTATTAAAGATGTAATGTTGGAGTTTTTTTTCATTTAAGACTCAACTCAGCATCAGGTCATGAAGCACAAAGCCACAACTGTCATCCAGCAAGAAAACACATCCCTCATTTTCCTCCATAAATAAAAAAAAGAGGTATAACATTTTTACCTGATTTATTAAAATAGCCCCTATTTCTTTTCAGGCTTGTAATAAAATCCTGCTGTTTTATAGTTTATTTCTGCAGAATTCTTGAAAATTTAGAGGGTTCACAGTCATTCAAGCACTACATTGAAAAACATGGTCTTTTTCCAACACTGAAAAGCCAATAGATTCTTCTTCACTTTCTGATTTAATCACAAAGATCCACACAGGATTACCATCTTTATTTGCCCAAACAAATAACTCTCATTAATCATCAGAATCTCCTCTATGTATCATTCAATATGCCAATAAAATCCATGTCAACAACATGAAACATTTATAACGGGCCCATCTACTTCAGGATAAAATAAGTTTCCCATTGCCTGTTGCTCTTTTTCCCCCAATAAAAACAGTGTACAGCATTTGTACTTTTTAACCTGGAGACATTCCCAGGCAACATCGTCCAACGTGCAACATCTTTATCTGAGAAATCATCCCCTTGCTATACTATGTCTTTCTTCTTAAGAGAATTTTCTGTGTGGCTGCTCCAGGGCCTGGATTTATTCAACCATTACAGCACAGGGCCCATTTTTCATCTGTAATGGGGTCCTCCATTAAACATGAACCTGGAGGTGCTATCATTTAGCTTGGCGCCATCACTTCCACAAACCAGCAGCTTATATGACAAAAGATACAAACTCCATAAAGCACTGTGACAAAAGAGTCAAGCTTTACAGGGAGGGGATAAAGAATAAAGTACTAGGTTTATAAGTCTTTCATTTCAAGACTAACTATTCTACAGCTCCATAGTAGAATTTAGCACAAAAAACTTTTGCATTTAGTAGTCAATTTCTGCAGCTTCTCAAAACAAAAACTTAAATACAACAATTACACAACAATAACAATTGTTATTTCATGATGTTTAAGGTATACAGTGCAATGTAAAACCAGTACCTAGCATACAACAGAATAAGAGGGATTCCACACAATTTCCATTCCAACACATGTAGCTGCACACGTAGCATTTCAAGCGGTTTCTGCATCCAATCCAGCAGCAAGCATGGCACCTCCGCTATGCATGGCTAGCATGAACATAACATGTTTGTTTGTGAGCAAAGACCAAAAGATTATCTGTCATCTTGCCTGGGTTATGAACCGGCTCAAAGACAAGGAGCAAATCCTGAAGAGTTGTAAGTTTAAATGACTTCCGTTACTATATTGTTTTTTTCTTGCAGGCAGTTATATTTTGATGACTTCAGGGGGAAAGTACAACCTGGGATACTTCACCACTTGTATGTAACATGGAAATGTCTTTGCTGTTAAAGTATCAGGTTGACGTTGCGCGACACTTGCTGCATTAAAGTCACATGATCTTCATGCACAATAGGTCATGTAGTAGGCACTTTTAAATGCTGCTACCTGTAAGTTGCAAACACAAATACAATGTTTGGTGTTTTTTTCCTCTTGGTGTTAATTGTAATAAATATTATTTCAAATTATGAGGTATTGAGATAATTTGAAAACATATTGCCTAGTTCTTCGTAGAACCCAGACTGGCTAATTCTTGATGCATCCATTATGTTCATGCCTGACTTTAAAGCTCCATAAATGAATATTTTCCATGAGCAACATGGAAAAAAGAAAGACGTTTGTCAAACAGACCCACAGAGAAAGCCTGACTCTGTACAGCCCCTCATTTGTTTAAATTGTACTTCATCTTAGAGGCTTAGTGTTAATCTAATATTATGACACAATGTTATAAACACAATTCAGATGAATATTGCTTCAGGTTTTTTGTGTGTGAAAAAAATGCATATTTTTGGTTAATAATCCAGTAGCACTTTAATTTGTTCTCCCAAGAGGGTAGCAAAAGAAAATTACAGCAGGTTTGATCACACTTCTATAATATGATTATGCTTCCCAAACAAGGTAATTAAATTTAAACCATGATAAAATAAGAAGAATAATTCTTTTTTTCCCCTCTCATTAGGTATTTAGTCCAGTGCTGTTCTTCAGTGCTCACATTTCTAAATCTATTACAACCAAATACGTGAGCGGTATAAACTCAGGTAAAAGATTCAGGAGCAGCTGGCTACCAGTGACTCGTCTGTCTTCGTAGCATCAAATCAAAACCAACAAGCGTCTAATTACACAGATGATACCAGTGTGCAACACGGGAGAGGAATCCAGCCTCTTCTTCCTGTTTCACACTGAAATCACACACCACCAGCCGGCTCTCTGTATGACAGACAATATCAGCCTCCCTGAGGGGAAACTCATCTTTGATGGCCCTTTTCACTAAAACAATGTGGAGCTCAGAGCTTTAGTTGCAGCAACTGAAAGAACACTGATACTTTATATTTGTCCTTTCTATATGATGTTATAGATCATCAGACAGACCAGGTGAAATTACTAAATCAGAAAGATATAAAAAGTTTAATACAAAAATCACAATCTACAGAGAGTTTAGAAGTATGCTAATCTGATTGGTGCATGATTATTACCTTTTACAATAGAAAATAGAAAGACATTCACAGTACAGCATGACTATTATTCATTATCCTACCTAATATTATAACAGTCACTCTAACACTTAGACACATGAATAAATGCATGCAATATTTTATAATGTGGACATTTGTTCTCCAGTTGCCTAAGGAAGGATTATCTGTATTAAAAAAAGAAGTGTCATAAATCACTATAAGTGATATTTAATCTGTGAGATAGATGTGTGATGTACTTTGGTTTAATTACACTTTACTTTGTTGGATACCAAACCAATGGCACTAAATCCAAATATTTTATGAAAAATTTGATCAAATTTTGGTACTTTAAAAAAATATCTGCTTGAAAAAGTAAGATAAATCTTGAGAAGTTTTTAACATGTACTTGTATTTTAACAATAAGGAGCATCTGCATGTTATTTGTAGTGAGTTAGCTGATGTTTTAATGTATAGTTTCTCTTCAGAAGACTGCTGTGTTAAGACAGTTTAAACTGCCATCATCATCCCTGTCCCTAAGCAAACTAACATGTTTCTCTGACTACCTCCCTGTGGTACTGACCTCCATAATGAAGTGCTTGGGTTTCTCTGGATCCCCTTTAGTTTGTTTATTTGTGCTGGCTGGTCTACAAATGATGCTGTCACACATGCCCTGCGTATGCTCCTATTCACCTAGAATAAAAGAACAGCGGTGCAAACATTCTTTTTTACTTCACACAAGCCTTTAACATTAAAACCCCAAATTATATTAAAATTAAAGCTCAAACTGAAAACTTCACTCCTTGAATGGGTTTTTAATGCCCTGTTATGAAGACAACGGGCAGTTCTTGTTGGCAGTAAAACATAAGCTAAAGTATCCCTCAGGGATGTGTACTCAGTCCTTTGCTTTCCACTCGACTGACACATGATTGTACTGCTAAATTCAGCACATTGTTGTTTAATTTGCTGAGAACAACAGTGGTGGGGTTCATCAACAATTGATAAAGGAAAATAATACAGATAGGAAGGGAAGCAATTAGTTAGCTGATGTGGGGAAACTAATCTCTCTCTTAATGCCGACAAAATGACAAACTAAAGAGCTGATTGTGGATTTTGAAGGAAAAAAAAAACACTGATCAAACTGCCCAAACTGCACAATGTGAAGAAAAACATTGGCGGTGTTCGGTTCTCTCAAAATCTTTCATGGACTCTCAGCACACATGACTATATCTGGCCAAAGAAGCTCAGCAGAGGATACTATTAAGATCAACATGACTTGCAACCCTTCCTGGCAAGACAACGGCATTGTCAGTGAAAGGAAGACCCTACAACGTGTGCTGAAAACAGCTTAGAGCATCATCAGGGTCTCACACCCCTCCCTAGAGTCCATTTTGGACAGATAATCTATTTAATCTACAGTCCAGTCAATTAGCACAGGATAGTATGTTCATTCAGCTGTTTTACTATGTAAGGGAGAAAAAATAGATTTGACATATAAATATTTTATTCCAACAGGTATTGTTCTGGCTTGGAATTTTTTTGATTGCTGTAATAAAAGAGAAAGCTTGAGTCAGATAGAAAATGACAGAATCCTACACTAAAAACATTCACAATCATTGCTGAACCTCCTTATCTTTTACGACAGCTTGATTTATATATTTATTTTTTGAGTAATGGAATTCTTAAATGAAAAGCTATTTTTCATCAATCAGGTTCCAGTTTTCTGATATACAGCCTTGCAAGATGAAGCACTGCCATGAGCCGTTTTGTTGAAATTCCCTCATAAAATCTTTTAAAGATCAAGGCTTTTGGCGGATCCTATCGTTGAACTGATTTGTGCTCCTTAAAAAAGGTACATTTGACTTTCTTCTGCTCCATGAGAAGATGAATTATCATCATCAAATTATTTCATTATCATTCAACCTAATTCCAGTGAATGGAGTGCTGAGAAAGTGTCTATATTTTAATTTTACACCTGTTAAATAAAAGTAATGACTACCATCTCCTTGGTCATTTGCCTGACATGTAACTCCATATCCATTTCATCAATAACTGCAGAAAACTGCTTGCTTGTCATTTTTACATTTTATTTGACCTGCACAGAACAAAAAGCACCAGTATCATCCTGTTCCTGATGCAGAAATTTGATACATTAGCAAAGTACCTCTTTTATCAAGTCATCCTCCGACAATAATGACTTATCTTTTTAACATTTTGTCTTTGCCACTTTGACTCACTTCAGGGTTTTCTGTAAATCCCATTTTCATTCAGCTAGTTTTGCTGTCCAGGTTTTCAACATATTTTGTATTTTTAAAGGACACTGCTTCTTGTTTTATCTTTTTTATTAGTAATTATATTTCGATTGCAAAATGCAACACATTTTTGAAAAGGTTGGGTGATTAAAAAAAAACTTGTCCGTAGAGAAATTTTGCATATCCATTGTTTCAGTATATAGCTTGCTTGACTGGTTTCCTGTTGCACATGAATCAGATTTTAAGATCTGTAAACACTCAACTTTTTCTTACATACTGTGGATACACAGATATCTGGAGCACTAGCATAGTGTTAAAAATGCTGTCTGTTCATGCCTTGTATTTGGAATTTCTGCTTAATCCACATACATATGAAAAGCTTCTTTTACGTCCTCGAGTCAGTCGGAAATGACGCTTTTCCACTGGCATTTTCTAGCCCAGCACGGCTCGCCCCTACACGACCTGTTGTGTTTCCATTGTATTCACAGGAGTGAGGGCGAGAGGTGGACGAGGGCGGTGTTTCACTCCGGTTATTGTGGTCTTTCACAGCATAGTAGTCTGCTTTCAACTGCTTTGAAGACCACTGAAAGACATGAGCGGCCATGGCGTCCAAGAGCTCTTTAAAAACTTTTTCGTTTCATATTGCTCCATCCAACTCTCCCTGTATCGTTTCTTCAGCCACCAAAGACAAGAAGTTTTCACCTCAACATTGCTCCATTGACTCGCCATTTTAATTGTAACACAAGCAGTAACAACAACAAAAATTTTCAAAAGTTAGCTGTTTCACTATTTATTGACGGAACTTCTGGCTCTTATCCGCAGCTCAGGGGCCGAGCAATGATGGGCCGGGCTGAGTATATACCAATGGAAAAGCGCTATATGTGATTTTCTTTACTTGCTTGTTCCAGTTCAGGATTGCAAGGAGTTGGTGTTTATCTCCAGCAGCCATTGAGAGGCGAGGTTACACCTGTACAGATCGCTAATCCATCACAGGGTGTCAGAGACATACGTCAAGGGACAGTTTAGAGTTGCCAATTGACCCGACGCATATTTATTTAGAAACTGGAGTCCCCAAAGAAGAACCAAACATGCATGGAGAGAAGATGCAAAGTGGCTGTTTTTAAACCTAAAAACTCTTTCTGCAAGGGAACAGTGCTACCTTCTTTTATGTCCTTCAAGTCTGAACTAGTTCAAATCAAGTTTATGTTATATAACTCTTTTTACTGCTGTTATAGCAGATTTTGAGTTACTATGTGTTCTTTTTGTTGGCTATTTAAAAGTTTTTGTTTGAGACTAGCAAAAAATGTAATGGACAAAAATGTATTTTTTTTCTGATAATGGCAAAAAGTAAAGGTTGGCTGCTTGAATAAAAAGAAAATCTCTGAGAAGTTTTCTGGCTTGCATTGACAATAAACGATTCATTTTACAAGCAGGAGGCTAATAGTGCTTAGTCTGCACCTCTGTTTACTTCTTCACTGCTCCACTGACTCCCCTCTGTTTACGCTAACACAGTTCAAATTACATGTTTTCCCCACAAACAGAAGGTCTTTACAGTGTCTGTAGGAGAGGACGAGTGTTCACAACAAACAGGAATCCTCCAGGCTGAAAAAGACATCTGTGGCTGCAGTACCTTGGTTGTAAAGATTTACTAAGTCCTTTTTTTCCATCAGTGTACTGCTGATTTTTTTTAAACTTGTACAAGCTGCAATGCAGTTAACTTTGTGCTGCTGGTCTTTTTAGGCTGTATTTTATGGTCTTATCAGTATGTGAAGACACGCAGCTGAACAATACTAGCTGTATGTTTTGGTCTGTTCGGCAAATGATAACATTAAGCTGCACAATTCACCAAAACTCTCCAATGTTTGCCACATTATAAGGTGCCCAACATGTAAAACAACAACAATCATGTGTCTTCTACATCAGAACAATAAACAGTTTACAATAATCCCATCTTAACACATGACAGTGTTTCTAATTGCAGATTTTTTTTACTGTATACTGAAATGGTTAGAAAGGATAAAAGACTATAGCAAGCGTCATGGATTTCCTTTAGAGGCTGTATTTAATCACAGAAGATGTCAGAAGGAAAATAGGCTGAAACACCTGAAAGGATGAGGAAGAGGAAAAGGGTGATCCATCCTTATTAGGTACAGATCTAATGTATCGAGCAGCCAGTCAGAGGCAATAGACTGGTCAGGGTGATCGGTGGAGTCCCGCACACAGGGAGATGGGCGTCTGTTTTATTGGTCAAAACTCAGAAGAGTACTGAGACAGAAGTACTGTAAATAGGAAAGAAAAGAATCCCTCTTTCTTCTGTTGTTTTGCATTTAAATTGAAGGTCTATACATATCAGTGGTGCATTGAAAACGCAGGGCTGCTGATAACATTTCGACTGACACTGCGATTCCATGGTGAATGCTTGAAGTATAATATTGTACTGTACATCACCTCCACTGCTCCTCACATACTGTACGTTCTCATGTGATCTATTCTATTATTTAGTTTGTATTCTCATGACTAAAGAAGGCAGTTTAGCATTTCCTCTTTCTGGGATACAAGAAGGGATTTTTAAAATGATTTTCTAAAAATGTGCTTAATATTCCAATTAAAAAGGACTTTAAAAAGTGCTCAAAAGCTACTGCTCAGCAGAATCAATCAAATTTATTAATATACCTTTGCTGTCACATCCTAGAGATCTTTGACTTTTATATACCCAGAATAATAAAACTGAATGATGCAGGTGCAATCTCTCAAAATAAGGTATTCAAAGGAAAATAATTTATATTTTAAACAGTAAGTTCCATTTTAAATATTGACTTTTAGGTGTGAATTTACAACTGAAACATTGTGATGTGTCATTTTTAAACATAACAGTTGTAAAAATATAAAATAAAATAAAGAAGCGTGGAGGAGAGAAAAAATGTTTCTACAAGATTTTTCACCAGATAGGTTTGTTTCATTCTCAGTATGTTTAAAACTCAGTGAAATTATCCAAATAATCTCTTTGTAAGGCAACCTGACCTTCAGGATATGGGAACAACATCTACATTTAGACTGACAGATGAGTCATAAAGAATTTAGCAAATAAAAAACTCTGTAGAAAAAGTATACGCCATTTACCATTTTTACCTAAATTAAAGAAGTGTGAGTGTGATTGATTATTTCTTTGTTGTAACGATGCTTTATTAGCATCCTTCTGTTGGAAAACCTGTTTATGTTCCTTTTAAAAAGGAGCCAGATTTGCAAGAAAAATGCCTTTATGGATTGAGCAGCAGTGTTGAGTATGTGGTTTGCTTCCATGAAAAACTTCCCAGATCTTTCCTGCCCATTGCCAAATACATTGATACTCGATGGACCAAGAGACGTGGAACCAAGAGCTTTCCTTTCGGCTCAGTTTCACCCAAACAGACCGGCGCAATGACCTCATAACTGCAGTCAAAACCCCAACCAGCCAGTTTTTCAACCACCCCATCCTAACATCACTCAACTTACACAACAGCACATTATCTTGCACTGCCCAATGAGTATGCTTTAACGCCAACCTCAGATATACCTGTTTACACAGAGTCAGTAATCAGACCAAAGTGTCAGCAGAAACAGAGAGAAACAGCTTCATTTTCTGCACAGCCGTTCCAAATGAGCTCTGCAAGAGAGAGTGAGCGATTACATCAGTGTACAACAGAGGTGAGGGGAGGTTATGTAGGAAATGTACTCCTGCAGATGGGTCTGTAGATTTTAGCATCCTTAACTTAGAGCCTGTATAGCGATGATCATAAGCTGAATATTGAAGATTTTGCAGGAACATTATTCTCTTCAACCCACATGGTGTATCATGAGCTCAAAAGAGCCGACTGTTCCAAGGAGAGATCTTCTTCTGTCTGACCTCTGGAGCAGCTGTGCTTATTCAAAAGCAATTATAATCAAGTGAATCATTTAATTATAGTCTGCACAGCTCACTCTGTGACATAATAACAGGAGATGCAAGACAGTAAAGTCAAAATGTGCAACAAACTTTCAGAGGAGAAGCATTTAAATCTCTTCACGTTAACTGCTATTGACAGTCTGTCTCTGCGTGGTCTTTTTGTCTTTTGAAAGATAATTCAGTGGAGTCTAATAGTTTTTCTTTAGACAGCAAACTTTGTTTTTTTTTATTTATTTTTTATGTTAATGGGCATTTTAGAATTCACTGAAACTATCACATGAATATTGGCTTGAACTGACCATACAGAACTGTATATAGAACTGTGAACTGGTCTTGTTTTTGTCTGTGTAGTGCTTTCAGATCAATTTTGTAGTGATTTGGCGCTGTATAAATAAACTGAATTCAACTAATATGCCAATGAGCAGAACAGACCTGCTTCATCAATACTAAAAAGTTTAACTCCCAAGCTAATAAGATGCAAAGAAAAAAAAACAGCTAAAAAATACAAATTCAAAAATCTGGATCATTTAGAAAAGAATTCAAACTTGTCACACAAACATGTGATCCACAGTATTATTTCCTGACTACTGCTTTGGTCCTGAGTTAGACAGAACTGCACGGTAAAAATGTCAAAAGATTGGTTGGAGGGAACGACAGCATGTCATTTTAATCAACCTCTTGTCCATCTTGTCCTTCTCTGTGTTAATCCAACAGTTTGACATGTTTGGACAAGCTTCTGCTTTCCAGATGTGAGACTGAGCTGTAGCAAATTTTCAAACTGAAACCAATCAGAGAGAAAATGGAAACCATTGAAGAGAAGTCGTTTATCGGTAGAGCCACGTAGAGCATCAAAACAATTAAAAAGTATAGACCAGGGGTAATCTGTTAAAATAGATTATTTCACGACAAAGCCCAAATTTCATATCTACTTCATCCCATGGCTTATCCATGTCAATCAAATCAACGCCATATAGTTCTGCTTCATTTCAGTGATATTTAACAAGTGAAATTCAGCCCTTCATGACAAATAATATAAATATTCTTCATATTAAAAAAAAAAATCTAAAGTGCTTTTAATTGAAAAAGTGTAAAAAAAAGTTTAGTGTTCTGTTTCTCTTGGGATGGACTGACTGACTGACTGAATTTGTGGTTAGATGTGCACTTGGAAGCTTAAAGGTACAATATATAAGAATTTTACAGTGAAATACTCCCACAACAGTCTAATGTCCCACCGATGTTGAAATGAAATTCACATTATAACAGATTTCGATGTCAGCCGGCTGGGTGATCGCTAGTTTCTGTCATTTTAAAGATGTTGTTCCAGGACGGAATCATTGTTTACAATAACTATTCCACGTCTAAACTTCCTGGTTCCATAGCGAATCACATGTGAGTTTGCAAAGTTGCCAAGTCAAGCAGCTACAATTCCACAACGACCAGCAGCAAAGAGTAAAATAAGCAGCCCTGAGGTAACTTGTAAACCTAAGAGACCACAACATCCTTCCCAAAAACTGAACAAATACAAGAGAAATAAAATGAGGATCAACACTGGAACTGGCAACCCAGCAGAAAAATCAGGGAGGGGAGGGAGTGAGTGGCTGAGAACAGACAATTTGAACAATTTGACAACAAGGTCTAATTCTTACATATTGCACCTTTAATTTCAAGTAACACTGGACAGAAAATGTAAGTCTCTTAACAACAGACAATACAAACACTGAAAGCCATCTTCCTATGGAACATCAGCAACACAAAAAAATCCATGAAATTAAAATTGTTAGAAGTTAGACTTTACTAAAACTACTGAGAACATGCAGCAGCTGTGCACAAGTTAATAAACACACTGAAGATTATTAGAGAACTTTTTCACAGAAAAAACAGAAACAATCATTTCACACCTAAAGCCTAATATTACCTGTGAGTTGAATTGGCTCATACATCCATTTGATGTGGAACAGAGGCTCCACTTTCACTTGGTGAAGAATAAGTCCAAGACATTTATTCCAGGACAAAGATATCAAGCTATCAAGCAGAGAAGCTTCAAAAAAACTATTTTCCTAAAATCGACTCTTCAGATTTATATCTTAGTTTTCTGTGTCTGTCAGAAGTGAGTGGAAACTACAATATGGATGTTTTGGGTTAAAACACAGGACCGGACGTGCACTAGAAATTCCGTAAATAATAAAAACTTAAATGTCCTGCAGCTTTGATCCTTAGAAGTTACACTTCCATAATTCTTCAATTTCTCTAACAGGGAAATGTGAAAAATGTCTGTTCCCTCACATTTCAAGAAGTTCACCTTGATCTTTTTGTCATAACTCATAGTTTGGAACAATCAGCAATTGGACCTTCGAACGACGTGGGTTTCTATGGAAAGGTTAAAACAATTTGTTACCTGTGGCAGACAAATCTTTGAACAACTTAAGTTTGGAAAAATAGAGATTAGTTATGGGAATCTAATAGTTAGTTACTGGTTAACAAAGATCCAAGTGGATTGCTGTTATCTTAAAAGAACTCATTTAAATATATGTCACTGAGGCTCATGTAAGCACTACTTTATAAACGTTTACACTGCTGTAAAAGTTTGAATTACACAGTTATTTACTTTGAATTCTAAGGTAAATGAAAGCAGAAATTAGCGATAGAGCTAGCTGTAGCAAGTCCAGTAAATCGAAACATTTTTGATTGAAACTTTCAAACTAGTTTGAAACAATATAATTCAAAACTGACAGTGATACATTTTGGTCAGGTTAATCAATATGAATGTTTTCGATTGGACTCATTTTAGGAAGCCAGAAATCCATTGAAAGTCTTTTCCCCACTTTAATTAGCTGCTAGCTTGTCAAGCTGGTCAGAAGTAATCGCTTTCCCCCTTTGAACTGAGGTTGTTCAAAAATCTATCTGCATCCACAGAACCCAACGTCAAGAGATCTGAACTTGAGCTGATTTAAACAAGGTTTTTGGGGAAAAACCTGAGAGAAGGAACAAGAACACAAAGAAGGGAACGGCAAACAACACCTGAGAAAACAAGACCAGAAAATTCACATATGAGGAAGTAAATAGAATATAAAATACTGTATACGTTTGTGTGAATGGGAAACAAACTGTAAAGCTTTTTGTAGAATCTAAACAGGGTAAAATTGTGCCTTGTGAGAGCAGTTTGTCATTATTTCGAGTACAAATCTAATCAAAAAGCTTTAACAGTAAAGACAACTTTAAACATTTCAATAATAAAATCTTTCTTCCTCAGACAAAATAAAATCTAAGCAACAAAGCAGAATTTCATCTTCAACTCCATCAACAAGGACTGCTTATACGTAGAAGCTCGTAGCTCTACCACGAACACCAAACTAAAAATAACCCCGACCAATTCCTTCCCCTCAGAGGGACTCTCGTTTACAAATGGGAAAAGTGATTACTTAGACTGGCAAGGGATCATTTAAATGGACAGTGAAACGAGACCAAGCAAGAGGCTGAGGCCAAATGCAAATACAGACAAATGAGGAGAAATGCCAGCGAGGATATCTGAAGAATTATTACATGTTGTGGCAGTGACACAGAGCCAATTGATACAAGCACAAATTCCACAAGTCTTGTAGGTGAGAACCTGCACTGCATAGCCCCCTCATTCATTTCAATAACATCAGTTTGACAGCATGGCGGGCTGGAAGAACAGACAAAAAAATAACTAGCAAAATCTGGCACAACAAGTTGGCTGATTTGAAAACAACAATAACCACATTTATTTTAGAGATAAACTGAAGTCCCTCGACACAGAAAGGTGTAATCAGTCTTTCCAGTAATGGTCTCATTTCTGTGACACGCTAATCGTTAGCTAATTATTTCTGGTAATTAATAAGGTTTGAAATTACAGTTCTGCTGAGGGAAATTTGATGAGTTGGACGACATCAGCGCTGATGTGTGCTTTTGCACCAAGTTGAAGTCATGTGTAACAACTTTCCAATCATAATTTAATTGTTTTCAATAGCCAAACGCTCTTTTCAAGCCAGTTGGAATGGTTTCAAATAGACTAAAGCAGGAGATTTAGCTTCTATAAACATTAGCAGTATTTGTGGATTATACCAGCTCTAAGCTGCTCTGGGTTTGAACACAGAAACTAGAAACCAGGAGTAAGCAGGGAGGCTGAAACATAGAGACAGTGAGCTAGACCTGTGAGAAAGCCGATATGGTTACTTATATCAGAGTCCTAATTCTGCATTAGTTAGAGGCAGTCAACTGAAAAAAGGGGGTCATGGTGAAAGGTTGCGGGCTAAAGCTGAAAGGATGTGACGTCCAGGTGACACTGATATATGTTCAGCCTTTTTTTCCATCATGAGAGAGACTTAAGCCAGTATCTCACTGAGCTGTGACTGTCGGAGACAAATTGCAAACAGCATTTGTGAGTGTTTTAAAAGTGGCACAAAACTTTTCCAATCATGTGTCCAAGGGCCTCACTCTCGTGTATCCGGATTTAATCATGTTCACAAAATTAGCCAAACAAATTTTCTCTTTCAAAACACACTCAAAAAAGTTCCACTGACACAACCTCTATATGCGTTTAGTCAATGAGTTTCATAAATTACAATTTCATGGAAACTTCAAAATTTAGTTGAATCAACTAATCCTTTTCTAGTGTGGTAGCAAAGTTGTCACGCTTAAGGTGCATTCACACCGGCGACTTTGTCAACGTCAAGTAACGCTGATAATGCTCCAAATGTGACATTTGAAGTTGAAGCTCATAACGCCTGCCAGTCAGAGCGTATAGGCGTTAAAGCTCGTAAAGCCTGACCGAAAGTTGTTATCGGATGTTCGGAGCTATGGCGGATCATATAGAGACAGTGGCTTGGATTTATTTACTTCATAGATCTAGACAACGTCGACGTCGGGTGCATCAGCGCCGTTTGTGGATACACCCCATTCTTCAGATGCGTTCTGAGTTTGGTGAGTTTAACCATTTGCTCCAGGAGCTACGTTTTCCATTTTGGTTGCTCCCGCTTCTTCCCGGCTACGTGCTGTGACGTCTTACGTCACTACGATGAGACGCTCTGATTGGTTGAAATGCCGCTTCAAGAGCGTTATGAACGTCAAAAGTTCAGCTAGCTGAACTTTGAGCTTTTCAAGCGTTTCAAGCGTCAACGCCTGAAACGCTAGAAAAGCTTGAAAAGTTGCCGCTAATAACGCTCACAAAGCGACGCAGAGCCGTTGACGTCTGTCTGACGCCCGTCCACCATAGACTTTACATATAAACTTGCCACTTATGAAGTTGATGGTTGGGCCGGTGTGAACGCACCATTACCTGGAACTCATCTCAAACCCTTCTTCACTGCTTCTCAATTTAATTTTTGCAAGTCAATAACGGCAAGAAATGTGCGAGAACTTTGGGAGATCAAATTGTGAACAAAATGTTATATTGCAAACAGAGTTATAAATAAGACACTTTGTGTCAGCGCAGTGAGATATAGACTTGAGCAGATATGTTTTGATCTGTTGCTTTAACTCAGCCTGTTTAATGTGGCTTGCAGTCATTTGTTTTTTTTGATTTCCTTTATTGTCTCACGCACAGGTGAGCAGTTCAAAACGCTGCTGTTCCACACTTGTAGCACAGGTGTTTGAGGGTTATTTTCCAAACACACTGTGGCATTTTAAATTAACCAGCAATGTGCAGCCTTGTCTTTTCAGGCATGAACATTCCGGTTACTTCACATCAGGTGCATTTCAGGTGAGTGAAGCAGATATTGTAAGCTTGATGTGAAAGGAAACCTTATGCAACGAGGTTTACCATCTGGGTTTGTTTCACCTGTTCAAACAGAATGGTTCAGGTATAACAGATACTCTGATTTAATGTGCAGTATTCAGAGTATTTCATTTGAAACCCTGGTATTTATTAAAGTTGGTATAAAATATGCAACAGTTAAGCAAATTATTAAAGATTCTCTGTCTTTGCTAATCTTCAAGTCTGTTTGTAATGTCCTATTGCTGCTTGGATAAACCACATTACAATCCTAATCTAGCTGTAAACCTCAGTTCATGAAAACAAACAGTATAATAGCAGGCATTGTTTGATGCCATTGAGAATCAAGGCTCAGTTTTGCAGACGCGATGCCGAGCCAAGCTCCACACAGGTATCAAATATTCAGTGTTTGGTCAAGGATTATGGGCTTTGAACGCGCTGTCCTCGTGGGACAGGTGGAACATGAACTGCTAATAGCCGCTGGGAAACCAAAGAGAGGCAAACAAAGAAGTGCTCTTGTGCAGAAGCCCACACACAACCACATGCTCACAAGCAGCACTGAATGCTTTTTTATGGTGATGGACTGGATGATTAAGCTTAACATCTCAGGTCACAAAAGGCCACATGAACACTTTCTCCCAGACACCTGGAAACATTCCAGTTTTTTATTTTGGGGCTGCTTTATTTAGAGAAAATCATGGGATAATGACATCACTGGTGAATACCACAGTGTTATCAGTTGTAATCGACCCACATTTCCTCAGACCTCTTGCTTCATAAAACATCTAAACCAGATATGAAAAATGTTCAAGCTAGCACAGCAAAACAAAATCCGACCCTGTGAACAGTGACTTGTTTGCTGGTCGTTTTCTTTTTCAAATTAATCTTTGAACTCTTGGATTTTCAAACAGGATAAACACTTAAAACAGTTAACGAGTTTACACTGTATAAAACTCACTTCAAACAAACACACTTCAAGCTAATGCTAATGAGGTCAATCATGCAGATGGGCTGCAGACCCGAGCTGTCTCTCAACTCAGGGACAAATGGATTAAAAAACACAAACAGCATTATTTGGAAACAAACTAAATCCAATCGAGCTGATTTAGCAATAAAAGTTTTAACATCTTGAGTTGAGGGAAGAAAAAAAAATAGATTGATTGGCATTTACCGCAGGTCACTGCTTCCAATATGTAAGCATTTGGAAGCTCATAAGCTCTCTAATTGTCAGGCATTGTTTAATTATAAGAAACACAGCCAACAAATTATTCAACCGCACTGAACTCCAAACAACCGGACTGACAAGCTGAATAAACTAACAGATCGATGCAGGTTTTAAAGGCCTATCAAACTTTTGGTAGTTGAGTGAAAAACCCTTCTCCTGAGTATGAAGAGGTAAAACATTTTGAAGGTCCCGGGATGTTAAACAACGTTCCTGGAACCAGTTACGAGCTGCTGTGTCCATCCTAACGAGAGGAAAAGAATGATGCATTGCAGATGCTGCACCGTTTGACAGCCAGACTCTCGGAGAGGAAATGGACTGTGATGATGTAGAGAAAGATCACAACAAGTCTCACACTGACCAAAAGCCAAACCCATGATTCAGTGTTTTCTGCAAAGGAAGACTATTAGTGAAGAAGAAAAATTTGAGGTAAAGAATATTGATTATCTCACTAACAGACAGTAGAAAGTGAGCGGCCTTACTGTCCGAGCTCTCCGTGATCCTGATGGATAATCCAGTATGCCAACAGCTCTCCCCGCTCGTCTGTCACCAAGGTTGTGTTGGAAAGGTCCGGAGGAGATGAAGATTTCCCTCGGTGTGTGCGGTCCATAAACCTTTCTGCATTTCAAAAGGCCCAGTATGTGCTGACAGTGCTGTTTGGATTTATAACCACGGAACCTACTCATCTGTAATTTGTTTCCTCCAACATTCAGAGAATTCCAGTCTCATTATGTTGCATGAATTCTAATGTCTGGTAAACGGCTTCTCTTTAGGTATCCAAGGCCTGTATTGATGAATAAATGATTTCTTGCATTCACTGAACATATTCAAATGAATGCTCTTTATGATTTTATAGTACAGCCAGGATGACTCCCATCTTGCATTAATAACAATCCTAAAATGGACTTTTAACAGACATCTTGTTCAAAAGCCCACGAAAAACAAACAGTATTCACAACAGTACAATAAAATCTGTCTTTGTATGTGATGGTCTTAGAAACTAAGAGATCAATGGAGTGATTGGGCTGTTCTAGGACAGTGAATACTGCAATTAAAAGCCCCTGGTCTGCTAACAGACTCCGTCCATTATCCTGGTTCCCTGGTCACCCCAAACACCACTGTACCAGCTCTGCTCAGGTCAAACTTGATTTATATTAATCAGCTGGAAAAGAAAATGTATTATGATGTGTTTATAGATGTACAGAAGCATCCAAATGGAAACGGCTCCATTAAATGAGGGGTAATGGGTTTTATTATTAAATGCACGTGACTCCTTTTTCAGGAAGTGCCAAAGGAAAAGCATTGAGCGTTGATATGTTTATCTGATGACGTCATCGGCACTGTTCAGGAGAGGTTTCAAATGTGTGTTTTTTGTGTTTGATGGACAGTTAAAACAGAAAACTGTTTTCAAATTTCAAATTCATGTACAAATCTAATGGAAATATTTGCTTAAACAATATGTTTGACTGTTATGCAGTGCTGTGCAGAAGTTTAAAGTCATCCCTCTGGAGAAAGTGCCCTCAGGAGGTGGGCTTTTAGATCGAATTAGCCAATAGCAGATCTTCATTGCCAAACGGAAGAACTTAATTTAGCCAATAAACGCAGAGAAAATAACTTCACGAAGGGCAATTTTTAAAGCGCCCCAAACCACGTTAAAATACCTCCAGATTATCTGCTATAAACAGCCGTTAAATGAGAAAGTAAAGCAGTCTGTAACAGGCTTCTCTCAGAGCTAGCTGGATGTAGCTATGCTAACTCGGTTTTTGTTTAAAACAAGAGGCTCTGATCCTGCCTGGATGGTTACAGGAGTGAGGAGGGATATGAAACATCTGTCCAAAAATATAAAGAAGAGAACACCAGGAGGAACATGAATAACAGAAGTAAGAATAATGTTTTCTTTTGGTTTTCTGGTAGAATAAAACTGAACAGAAGGGAAAGTTGCTATACCCACTGATAGAGAAGTCTGTAAAGTTGTTAGGAAGTTTAAAATTATGACCAGTAGATGGCTGTAAGTTTATTATAATGAAAAACAGTTTTCCAGGTGTGTGACATCATCCTGCTGCACATTGAGGAGTGTTTTGTCTTCACTCAGCATCTCGTCAGTGTGACCTGCTGCATGGAGAACTGGTTCTACAGCACGGTGGGAGGTTTCCTGAGATACACTGGACACATGTGGAGGTTTATCTAGTACTGGACAATTAAAATGATCAAACATATTTAACGATTATATTATATTAAATATTACTTACAATACAACATTTAATGTTAATACACAAAATGTGTCTGTTTGGCTGACTAGATTAAACTGTTCTAGTGGTTATTTTTTTATTTTAAATTTGAATAAAGTCTTTGTTAAATATTTAACTGAAGTTGAAAATTTATTTTTATACAGGGTTTACATTAACTCATCTTTACAAATGTTTTATTGACCGTCAATTAGATTTATGTAGCCCCACCCAAAATATATTTCACCAGCCGCCACTGATAAAACATGCTGTTGTTCTTGATTTTGGAACCCTGTGTAGCTGTAAATGTACCATAAACAGAACAACTGCTCCTTCTGCTCAATACTACAGTTAAAATCCCACTGCTTCATCTTTTTTTGACTTACATTTTACATGATTTTTAAAAGACTGTCTTCCCCAATGTAAATACTTTTTAGGCAACCAGGTCATTTAAGTGAAAGTGAGGCACTTTGGCAACTTACAGGTGGAAGAAAAACACTGATGTTTTATGTTGTCTGAGAAGTTTTCATAAAAAATAAAAACAACTTTAAGTCACAAATATTTAAAGGGGTTATGACATCAAAATGCACTTTTTTGAGGTTTTTGGGGTATATCATGATGTGTTGTGCACTGATGAGGCCGTGTGAACGTCCAAAGCGAGTATCAAAGTTCCCGTTTGTGGGCGGTCCGCTTTGTTTCATATTTAAAAAACGGTTAAATCGGAAAGCACCATTTTTTCCTACGTGGCATTTCATCCTACGTATTTCGTCCAATAAAAGTGCACAGTGAAGTAAACAGTCCGACCCCCCACCCCACCCCACTCCCACCCCCAGCCCATACACCGGTAGCTGTGTTGCGCTAGCTTGTGCTGCTGCTCTTGAGAAGAGATGACTACGCAAACGGGGACCTGTTGTGTCCAAGGATGCTCAACCCATGCTGGAAGTTTACACTCACTCCCGAAGGATGAAAAAACAAGAGAAGAGTGGCTGAAGTTCATTTATGGAGAAGTGCCACGCAGTTATAACCTCAATTTGAAAATATGTTCAGCTCACTTCACGGAGGACTGCTTCCATAACTTGGGTGAATTCAAGTTGGGATTGTCAAAGAAACTGATTTTAATTAAAATTCTTTACCAACCCTGAAGGAGGCGACCACATCGTCAATACCTGTAAGTTTATTTATTTAATAAAATGCTGCCTTGCCTGATAAACGTTTGTTCATGGTCTGAAGAGTTCATGATGCTAGCATGTGATAGCCGCTCTAGCAACAATGTCCGTGAGCAACAGGTTTATCATACCATATTGTGAATCTATTTTCATTGATAACATCTGACAGCACTGTTTATTCGCTCATGTGATTAGTTGAGTTTTATGTGTTCACCCCTCCGTCTTCCTCAGAAGACGTTTCAGGCTCGAACATATACGGTTGTAAACGTCCACTTGCCATGTTACTGGACTGTTGACGGAGCCGAGAAGAAAGGCTTGCTGCGGGCAATGGTTGTAGCCAACCAGAGCGAAGTCAGCCAGGGAGACCCACATATCATTAATGAAAGGAACCGTGTTGCTGAGAAGAGGATTCTGACCTGCCCGTACACCCCCGCCGTGTTAGTTTTTTAATCAAATTCTTTTGTGAGTTGACATATGCGGGCATATCTACTACATGAAATAGCTTTACGCCAGTTTAAACAGTGATGTCATCACACCTTTAAACTCTGCCTATTTCTAAGATCTGAAAGATAATGATGAATAAAAGAATAAAGACACAGATAAATAGTCTGAACACAGCAAACATGCCTTTATGTTTAAATCTACTCAAATCATAAAATGTCCAATTTAATAATAAAGTTTAGTCAGAATGTTTAGTCACATATTTTAGCTTTTTCTGTGTGACAAAGTACTGCTGATCTCTTTAAAGACTCACTCTGATCTTTTGAGTTATTTTAAGCGTCTCAGTGGTCTTTAAATCATGATTATGGCTTTTTACCCAAAATCACTAAATCTGTGCAGTTTTCTATGAAGTAGTTTCTGGATAGCGGCAGTAGCTCTTTTACAATTCGACTCTATGCTGTGGGTGGAACCATTGGCGCAGAGGATCCCCCGCCCAGCCCCATTAGTGAGAGCTCTCTCTTCATGCTAGTGCTATTGCTAGCTGTAATGCTAGCAGAATAGGAGCTTGTGGCCCACCCAGTGCCTTTTCTACGTCACAAACGCAGTCTTTTTCAAACCGCATTTTTGCGTCTGCAACTGATTCACAGTGATTTGAATGCAGAAATACTCAGAAATGCAATTTTGAGCCTAATTTTCCCTAAAATATGTCCTCTAGCATCAGAAAAATGCAACAAGAACATGTTAACAACACTAAACACATAATTTTCCATTGCAGTGGGTCTTTAACTAAACATTTTTATAGTAATAACTCGTTTTCATTTTGAAGTGAAAATGTAATTATATGAGAAGAGTGTTATGATAATTTTGATGAGAAAATGTTGTCCCTTAAACACAATGTTCCCAATGAAACAAGACCCATTATGGACTGTCATATGAGGAAATACAAACCCTCAGTAAAAGTAGATTTTTCTAGCTCCTGCACTGAACTGAGTTAGTCCCAAAGGAAATGAAGTCCTGTCTCATATTTAACACAATCAATAATTAATAAGTACTGAAACTGACAACACAATGTTGCATGGAACCAGTACAGAGTAATTGTACATTTTATTAACCACAGCTTTAAAGACGTTCAGATCAATCACTTCAGATTGTTTCATCCAGTGGAGATTTTAGTATGACCTAAACAACTTACTGGTGGTTTTATAAAACAATCTATGAGCAAATACTGTTTCTAAAAGCTTGACAATAACCACAAACCTATATGAATAATATGACTGGAAAGATACAGTCATGTTCTCCTTTTATATCGCAGTCCACTGATGGGACTGCCTTTCATCTTCCCCACTTCTCGCTGTCTCTGAGGTCAAGGAGACTGTAGGAAATAGGCCACAGATGAGTAGAACTGCTTCATTTCTCTCAGACTGATTCAGGTTTTTCATCAACATCAATAGAGGAATCATTACTTATACTTATACTTATAATCTCACCTGCTCCAAATGCATGTTGGTTTTATTCTAAACCATGTTTAGAAATCATAATTCAAGGCTTTGATGGACAAACATCTGACTTGATTAAAGTAAAGTTGATGCCTTAACCATAAGAATTTAGACTGTGTGGATAGAAAACTGGATGCAGGAATGTATTCGTGGAAGTTGAAGTGGAAAGAGAACAAGCGCCCTATTTTGTCAAAAATGGGGCATTTTCAGGCTAAGTAAATAATAAAAACACACCTCAGACATTTATTCCCCAGGTAATAACTTCTGTTGATCCAGTTAGTTCTTGCTGCTGTGTGTTTAAAAAAAACTATTTTTTTTTTCAGTTAATCAGTTTATTTGATGTTTAAAAATCTCTTATGGTGAGTTGGAGGGACTTTCAGCCTGATGTCTTCAGTGAACAGACGCCGGTTTGAAAAATAAAACATGGCAGCACCCATGGAAGGGATGTTATGGTTTTGCTTTCCAACAATGAAAGTAAACAGTCACATCATCCATATACTGTATATATTTATACAGTCCTTAGTCATGACTCGTAAGTAATTTTTGGAGAATAATGTCAGCGAAACGCAGACATCTATTAAATATGTCAAACTAGATTTAGATTTTGACTAAACTTTCACTTCTAGACCAAAAGTGGCCCAATTTTATTCTCAATGTGTTTTCATTGTGGGGTTAAAACACCTTCATGTGCACCACGCTGGCTTAAAAGCAGCACAAGGGGTTTAAACTCCAGTTTATGAACTAGTGGTTGTTTTGTGCTCATAAATAAAACAATATTGCATCAGGTTTTTTACTCTGTAGTGTCTGATTCACAGTGACAAAGAGATGGTGGATTGTTAAATCAGTTTAAAGGACTGATTTGTGCTCTGGTCTCATCAACATGGATGAGACGGTAGTGTAAAGGGTGATGGAGCTTGAACCAACTTGAAGGTGAGGGAGTAAATGTCAAAAACTAGGCAATTATACATACATATATATTAGCAGCTCTGCAGGTCACCTCTGGAACTCTTCCACCAGATATCTGACTCAGAATACTGACTTGTGTTTGAACTATGACTGTATTCTACATGATAACCTTTATTTTAATTTCTGTTCATCTGTATTTTGGAACCATGTTGAAATGAATCTATTCAAGCTTAACTATAAATATGATTGCTGAATTAAACTGTCTGTTTTTACATCTTATATTTTAACTTAATATGTCTTCAGTAATTTGAATGTTCCTCATGTGTACTCAGAAAAGTGACCTGTGATGGACCTGTCCACCCCCTCTCTACCCCAGGATGGATGGATGAAGTAAAACCACATTTTCACCTCTTTGAAAAAATGAATGCAGCAGCTTGATTTGCACCATCGATCAGTCGCTTATGCACAAAGCAGCGTTGTCAGTAAATAGTACTTGTGCAAGCACATCCTTTATGCAACTTTCCAATAAAAAACAGACATTTTATATAAAATTCCAAGTTTCAACACATTCCAGACATCAGGACTGAACAGTGCAACTGCAGCAGGACGTTTGATGTATAATGTGCAAAATCCACTATTACTGCTGCTACTGCTGCTAACCTTTATATCCTTTAGTGAAAACCTTGAAGAAGTAATCTGCTGGTAATCCTCCTTAATCCAAAATTTAATCTTATTAAAACCACTGATTCTCTGTCTTATTAGAAGAGCTCATAACAAAAAAACTCCATATCTCTTAGACTTTGTTACATCATACATGGACAGAAACGGTAATGAATAAAGATTTTTATACACGTTCAACTCTTTCATATGATCTGCTCTCAGATGAAGTCAGATGCCAAGAACTTGGTTTAATTATTTATGAGCAACTAATCAGTTGATAAAATGCACAAAACTGATTGAAGATAAAAGTTTTACACACGTTTACAGGTTATTAAATTCTGACTTCATGACGACTAACAGAACGAAGCAAAAGCTGAAGTATACAAAGTATTTTATGTTTTGTTTATGGAAACATTTTTCACAGTAAAAATGTCAGTTTTGCCTTTTACATGCTGTTGACACAGTCCTACAGATGTTGCAGGTTCTTTACACTTTAAAACCATATCACCAAATGCATTTGATTTGAAGTTTGTATAAAAAGTGGGCAAGTTGTTGTGAGAAACCTCCACCAGGTAAAAAATCCCAGCAAATACCAACACACAAGGTCTGTATCTGATACTTGAAGTCTTACCAGTGTTGAGCGTGCCTGTGATGAGTCTGAACAGGTACTGTGCGAACTTAAAGATCTCACGCTTGCACCTTTTCCTGCAGCTCATCTTTGCTCCTCGGGGAGGGGATGCTTGGAGGGGTCAGCACTAAAGTAAGACTCTAACAAAGTTAAAATCCTGTGAAGACTTAGTTTGATGGAGAGTCACAAAAGCAGTCCTCTTCTCTCCTCCACGCTTCGGGCTGAGTCAGCGCTGCCCTGGTGGAGTGATGCTCAGTAAGTGGACAGCGGCGTTGTACTCGCTCCTCTGATGCTCCACGAGGTCATTAAGATGTGTTTTCTGGTTGTTTAACCTCCGGTCCTCTAAAAGAAGATGAAGGAACTTCTCTTTTCTTTGCGTTCTACACTCACACCTCCTCTTGACACTTTTTCCTACAACTCCTCTGTGCAAACACTTCTTCCACGCTACTACAGACTACTGTTGGTTTCACAGTGCAGTGGGTCTCTCCCTCCCCGTCTCTCACAGACACACAAACAAACACGCACTCCCCCACACACTGGATCTCGTAGTGTGCCTGCTGCTCGCTCTACTCAACACCATCTGTGGATGTTTTACCCTCGCTGACGGTTGCCATGGAGGTGTGGCCTGATTGGCCCAAAGCAGAAGAGAAGGAGGAGGAGGAGAAGAGAGACAGAACCACGGAGGAGGAAAGAAATAAAAGGAGAATTAAGGGGAAAGTGTCCACTTCAATGAATCAGCAGTGACAGGACATTATGGCCCTATTGTGTGATGTGTAACTGAATATTTCCTTCAATGACTGACAGTAATGGACAAGAACATGGGCTCCTGGGACTCATAAAAGCTGGGCGAGTAAGAGTGTGTCAAATTCACTGTGAATTTAAAGGTGGAGAAACAGAGGAAGAAGCTTGTGGAGCCCGTTTGTGATTTCCTGCCTTAAAACATCAAGGTCAATATTAATAATGACTGACAGGCTACGCCTCATGTCAGTGATGACATTAGAAGCAGCCGAGTGCACCATCATCGCTGCTAATTAGCCTGCACTGTCCCTCAATTGCACTCATCCATCAATGCTGAACCCTCCCATCTGAAAGGTTTGTATCAAGTGTTTCTGCAGCAGCTTCACTTCGGAAAACAACGAAAGTCCGATTAGCTTATTATCACATGTCCATCAGGCTGACGGACTCAGGTAAGAGGTAAGAGGTGCTTCCAGCCTCTGAAATGGGGCTAAGATTCAACAGGTCACCAGTCAGAAAGGCTGTTCTATTTTAGTGCACAGACACTCTGCAGATTCTGTCCTTGGGTTTTGTGTTGGGGTGTTTAAGCTACACACCCTCTCCAGACGGGAGACAGGACTGAACAAGGGGTTGCTTTAAAAAAAAGGAAAAAACAGGGAAAAATAAAAGATTTCAAGGACTTTAAATAATGTGTAAAACTTTTTACTAGGTCACTGTGAAGAAGTATATTGTCTCAACTGGGTGAATAATTTATTAAGTACCTGTGAAGAGAAGCAGAGCCTGCTTTCATAGACAGAACAGGACACTTAACATAAAACATGTTAAACTGTATCTATCTCATAGGAACATTAACTGATTATATTAACTCATAGTTAATTCTAGTTAATAACAAATCATTAAGTAAATCTACCACAGAAATACGACGATGTACTCAGAACTTCAACTGGTCTTAATTGTGCTACATCTGTTTTACATGGATAGTGAGGACCATTTCAACTAGGGTTCCATAGAAGGTTATGAGCAGGGATGCATTGACACGATACTGGTACTGGGGCCGATAGAATTCTAATGTACCCCTATCGGTATCGGTTAATTAAGCAATATCATGAAACGATCATTAAAATATAGAAAGTCTGCAATAATTTCACAGAAAATGTTTATTTTTCACTTGAAATTTTAGTTTTGTGGTCGTTTTTATTAATATTTTATGAGAAAAAAAATGAAACCTGTCTTCCAATTCATTGTATGTTTTTGTGTGGTAGAAGTATTGGCATCGGTACTTGGTTTTGGCAAGTACTCAGATCCAAGTATCGGTATCATATCGATTTGAAAAAAGTGGTATGGTTGTATCCCTATGATAGATTAATATTTCCCCTTCCAGGTGTTTCGTGACTTCAGTTTAGAAATATACCTTTATCAGTCCAGAACTGAACATTTAGTATAAATGGGGCCAAGAACAAAGACGATTGCTGCCATCTTATAGAAAAAATATGTATCACTAATATGTATCATACAAGTTTCAGTGAATGTTATTTATAAACCTCAATTTTTTTTGTTTCTCATTACATTGTTATTCCAGCAGTAATGTTATAATTCCAACGGGAATTGCGACAGCTAGCAGCTAACCAAAGAATATTGCGCAAATAACCGTGTGATGTAAAAATGTTAAGCTCCACTTCTTCAAACAGATATTTTTCAAAGAGCTAAACAGGTAAGATAATAACTGTTCATAACATCTCCAGAGAAGCAGAAACAAAATACCTGCACCCAAACATTTAGCTCTTTTAATAGAAACACAAAAATAGTGCAGCGTATATTAAAGACAGACATGTTCAATCGATTCTTTACACTGTTCCATGTTTCTTTTGTTTTGAAAAAGCTTTAAAAAAACAGCGTACCAAATTATAGATTTAATCTTGCTTTAATTTTGTACTTTGCAAGCCCAACCCACCTGTTAGCCCGAAGCAAAGAACTTAATTTGAACATTTGTCATCAGCTGTCACGCGGCTCCATTTCTATCCATGTTTCTGTTAAACAAACATGCCCCCAGAAGTCTGGGTAATTTCCATGGGGACGCACCGGAGCAGCAACGCTGTAGCGTTTTCAGGTCACATGTTAAACACACACAAAAAATGTGTGCATGACAAAGGGAGTTCAGGGAGGTTTTGTCACCCTTTCTGAGTTGAACAGATGGGCAATGGCAAACATAGTCTGACCACAACACACCCCTTAGGTCCACTGTGATTCTGGAAATCAATGAACTAAAACTAAAAGTAGGTTGTTTTTCAAAACCTAAAAGTAAGTCATCGTTGACGTTCAAGGTCTTTCCCACCCCCGTACTAAGTGTGTAGCGTGCAACAAATCACAACATTCCAAGTCCATATAAAGATGAGAAAAAGTCAACATGGATCCTCTGGCTTTGTGAGAGGGTTAACTCACAAACAGATAGGAAAACGATGGAGCAGGTGCAGAAATAGAAATAGATTTTCTTTAAGGAACAAAATTAACTAATATTCAATGTTTTGCAGTAATAAAGAGTCAAAATATCTGGTTCAATCCACTTCCATGTTCTAATCAAACAAACCCTTTTAAGATTGAAATACATTGAGACTCCTCAGTGCTGTTAAAAGTTTTCTTCTGTTTCTGCTTTTCTGTAAGACTTAAAGGTGTGAAATCAGCTGTGATCAAGTCCTTTTTTAAGTAATTCTCCAAGTAACAAACGACTGATAGACGCAGGATATTTTTGCATTTTCACTGCTGATTTTTCCAACATGTATCTAATTTTTCTTCACAGTTTAGAGCATCTGTCTCCCAAATTAGTGAGAACCAGAAGAAATGGGAGGAGCCACCGAAGGTCAACACTTTGGGCACAAATTTTGAAATAGAAGTAAATTTCAATATGAATATTTTCTATATTTTTTTCTGCATTATCCGAAAAAAATAAATCCCTCCAAAAGATTTCCTTCTCTTGAGAATTTGATGCCCCACTTTGATTGAGGTTTCGTGTGTGTGTGTGTGTGTGCGCGTGTGTGTGTGTGTGTGTGTGTGTGTGTGTGGGTTTGTTTTTCTGACCTCCTGATGACCCGTTTCCTGACTTTTACTATCTTTCTGGGGTCCGAGGGTTCTTGTGGGGACCGAAGCCTGGTCCCCATGAGGGGGACTCCCCTTTTTAGGGTTAGGGGTTAGGTTTATAGGTATGGTGTGAATAGAGTTTTAGTTAGTCTTAGGGTTAGTTATAGATCAGCAATGGTTAAGGTTAGGAAAAGGGTTTGGGTTAGGTATAAATCTAGTTACTAAAATCAATGGAAGTCAATGGACGGTCCCCATAAGGATAACAAAACACACTTGTGTGTGTGTGTGTGTGTGAGAGTGTGTGTGTGTGTGTGTGTGTGTGTTGCACTTTGCAGCAATGACTGGACGAACATGAAACAGGCTCCACTCAGTGAGAAGTTGACAGGTATATTGATCCATGTAGAAAACACTGAGTGCAGGTGCCTGATGGTGAGAGCCACTATTACCACAAGTGCTTTGTTTCCACTACAGTGCGACAGCAGCTGGAGTTGTAAGGAAACACTGCAGAGAGCAGCTTGTCATCAAACATCTTAACTAAACCACAAAGCTTCTGTTCTAAATGTTTTCCATTTTTACTCAAAGTCAATCATTTGCCATAAAAACTGCAGATTTCACCTTTCAAACTATCCGTGTTTCTCAACTATAGACAGAATAATAATTTGTACTTTTCAAAGAATCTGCTATCGGCCATGTTTGTTCATCTGAGCAATAAGCAAGTAAGAAGATGAAGATGCAGCAGATTAAGCTTTTTGAAAACAACAATGATCTTCTATGAATAAAAATGTAACAATAGTTAGAAGAATTTGGACATTTTAATAAAGAGCAACTCACCCCCAAATTTTTCTGCATATAAGCTGTATTAATGGGTTTTCACTAATGCAACTTTTCACTTTCTGAACATCTTAGTGCTGCCCTCTTAGGGTTGAAATGTGGCTATTGCATTTGTAATTAGTGATGGGCTGAAAGTGGTACATGTCTACGTCAGCACTCATGTCTACGTCACCGGCATCTTCTCTAAGACACGTCTCCTGGAGTATAAAACCATCTCTCAGACGCCCGTTGTCTCCTGCATCTCACCAAAGAGCTGCACACAGGGGTTTAGAGCAACTGGCTGAAAACTACAACAAAGAGAAAAACTAATAGTAAAAGAATAATGAAATCAGGGCAAAGACTTTAATTTTACTGCAGTGGTTGTGATTGTGTGGATATGATTTGTGCATGTTAAATTTTTATTCCAGCATTTACTCAGGCACCTCTCTACAACACAACAATAGCTTTAGCATTCTGACTAACAACAATCAATCGATAAACGGCGTGATGCTACATGATCCATGTTCTGTTTATTAACATCAAGTGAAGCTGCATGTCCAACATCAGACCCTCATCCCACTTGATGGTAACACCATGGTTTGAGCCAAAGGTTCTATGTATACCAGTAATAAACTGACCACAAGAAAATCAAAGCTGAAAACAAGCACACCCTAGTGGTAAGATCCAGAATACATTTCCAGTCACATTCTGCTCCAAATGAACAATTGAGACGTTTTCTTGTATAAAAAAGAAAAATATAATTTCGACCACTTTTTCTAGGTATTGAATTCGGTTGCTTCATGTAGTTCTTACTTTTCTGTTGCATGTCTGAATATTTATTTTTCCAAAACTAGTGATGCACCGATACAGATACTGGTATGGGCCGATACCATTCTAATGTACTCATATCAGTTACTTAACCGATACCATGAACCGACACTTAAAATGTGGAAACTCTACTTTCACAGAAAATGTTTATTTTTCACCTGAAATTTTAGTTTTGTGGTCGTTTTTATCAATGTTTTATTTTTTAATCGCGTTCACCATCATTTGTTGTAACAAGCAGAGAAGAAAATAAAACATGTCTTCCAATTCATTGCATTTTTTTGTGTGATAGAAACATCGGTATTGGTACTTGGTATTGGCAAGTAATTAGATCCAAGTATCGGTACCGTATCTGTTTGAAAAAAGTAGCATCATTGAATCCCTATCAAAAATTATTAGTAATAAGTAAATTAATTGACTTATAATTAATCAGGACTCGGTATCGGCAGATACTCAAAATCAAATGACTAAGACTCGGACTCGAGGGCAAAAAATCTTGATCGCGACATCCCTAATATGGAGCATAATCATTTGTAAAAATTGACAGTTTTAGGATTGTGTATATCAAAAACAGTCAGATCCAGACCTTAATCCAAAGAAAAATGGTGTAAAAAACTTGATAGAAGCTGTTTTTGAATGAAAGGCAAAATGTCAGAGTAGAAATGGTTTTCCACAAAACACTGGATTCAAATTCCTTTAGGAATGCGGAGGAGTAAGGTTCATCAAATTAAACTTTAATAGTCACACCCATCCTTTTCAGCTACTAACTGTAGATGCTGATTTAATGCAGATTGTAGGAATTTGTATTTCTCCATCTCTTTCTCCAAAGTACCTGTAAGTGGACTGTGTTTTATCTTATTAACTAAAGCTCCAACTAGTTTCAAACGAGAGAGAGAAAAGCAAATCCACTCCTTTAAACTTACACACAGGGAATACAAAACCATTACAGGCTTTGCATAACAAGCCGTTTGAATCACAGAGGAATACGAGATATGATAAAACTTTTTTATAAACAGACAAAAACTCAGAAACGAGTTAAAAAAAAACCCTAAAAGTTTCCCATCGCACTCTGCTGCTACAGTAAGTGTTGGCTGTCACTGGCGAGCCATCAAGCAGAACGTCTTCCAGCACCTAAAGCTATCGCACAACACCAGCTTGCAGCAAAAAAGAGGAAAAGCACCAATCATTCGGTGCTGCTGCTCAGAAAAGATGAGTTATGGTAAACAAGAAAAATGCCAAAATGCCATCAGCACAAAGTGAAAATCTGTTCAGTAAACTGATAAACTAACACGAGAACTTCAACAATTCGTCTAGTGAACATCCGTCTTCTGGGACAAGATTTGATAACCAAATGCAACACAGGATGTTTCTCCAAAATATGTTTCTCCTTTGATTCTTTTTATTAAACAAGAATTAAATTTGAACTCAAAATGTGTATTCCATCAGAGTACTTAGTATTCTGCTGAGAACACAGCTGAAAGAACACTTTAGCTGCAGTATCACATTTTCACTGTTTCATATTGAGATAAATCATATATGACTGTCTGTACAAAAACATCGAAAGCAGTCGATTTCAGTCCTGTGCAGGAAAACAACTGGGAAAAAAGTAGATATTGTTGACTGCAGGTGATGAATTCAATTCATAATAGAGCAGTTAAGTCTGGGCTTTCTGCCCAGATGTGCTGACGGAATACACACAAGCCTCAAAAACAAGGTGGTAATATGATCCAGCAATGACAGAGGCACACAATGACAGCTTGTCTGCTCCAAAGTCAACAAACAAACAAACAAACAAATAAAAGATATATTAAAGTTATAAACATGTGAAGCATGTGCTTTACTAACAACCTCCAGACCAAATCCTCTGTAGTTCAAACTCATTTCTCATCATCCAGAATGGTCATTTCCAACAAGTACAGGGTCTAAGAAAATATAGAACAATGAACATTTCAATAGAAATATTTGTTTTAGCTATAGAGTGATAAAAGTGCTGAGAAATGAAATTCTTTATTGGATTTTTTCCATCAGCCATTGCAGGGGAAAAGGGTGAATTCATTAATTTATGCATATGAAAGATGAGCTTTTGAATTTAACAGCCAAATAAAAAGATTCTCGCCTGCATCTTAACACATTCTGGGAATTAAAGTGAAGGCAGAACTCAGACAGACTGAAAATAATTAGAGCAAATCAGAAATCAATACCTCAAAAGAATCGTTTCTCTTTATTGACAAACACTAACTCAAAAGAAACAAAGAAACTCAGAACAATAAGTTCCCATAAAGCTGTTTCATACTCAGAATTTTATTCTGCATTAGATGAACAGTTATCATCTCATCACTTCCTGTTTAATATACTTTTAAAAATTAAATCACTTTTGTTTTAATAAACACTAACAAATCAGATTATTCTTAAAAACAAAAGCACAGATAGTGAAGGTTCTGAAGGCATTTATTTAACAGTTTTAAAAAGGAACCCTTCTGTAATGTTGATTCTGTAATACTCAGAACACATTGTTTTTTCATAGAACAAAAGGTAAACAGCTGCGGTGATAAAGCAGCGTGCCTCAGCAGATAAGAATCAGGTCGATATCTGCAGACAGTAATGAATTGCTTATGACATCAGTGTACTGAGGTTAGTCCAACTGCTCCCTGATGGAGCTCCTAAAAGGATACAGCGCCTCTTCACATTTAAATCTAGATTTTACTTTTAATATAATATAAACTAAATTTAGCCCTTTTGTTCCAACAGCTTCTTGGCAACAAATCTTAAACTGTTAACAAACATGTGACACATTCAGCTGTTGGTCATTTCATCCTGCAAACTTGAAGGCAAATCAGTAGAAGACTGCCTACGGTCTAAGTGCTGAAAGGGTGAGGAGGGGGTCTATTTTGTGCTCTCTGCCCTCCTTATAGCTCCTGTTATACAGAATCTGACCTTCAGTTTGGAGATGGTAACAAGACTCCCTCCAAATCCTGCTGTAGCTTGGATTTTGGAAACCCAGCTTGAAACCGTCCAGTGGCGTGAGTGCTATCCAGATCAGTTAAACGTGGCGTGCTTGGAGCGACACCAACTGATCACTGCAGCAGGGTCCACGCTCACAGGAGGGGTTCTGGTACCAAGCGCTCTAAACAAGAGACAACAGCAGAAAAAAACTATTTGCCATTGACAGGAAAGATTTGACAAGTTTTTTGATGGCTGCAACTCATAAACTCAACTCTGCTGCTCGAGCCACAGCTGTATGTTCTTTACAGATGTGACAGCAATTAAGATAAACTAAACGGAGTCTCCGACAGTGTAAGATGCACCATTAGAACAAAGAAACAATCCACCAAACACTAATTCCCTTCCTTTTTGTGTTGGGTTTATTTTAAAAGCCTGTGAATTAATCATTATTATGACCTTATAGCAGGTTTAAAAAGGTTTATATTCTCTGTGTGATCGGTCTTCATTGACATTCATTATGAACCTTTAAACTCAAGTTTGTATTAAAAGGTCATGATAGAAAGCTAATGCAGTGTGCTTCATTATGAATCTCCAGATGGGATACTTAGAATAGCACCTGAAACCTGAAATGCTATCTGCTATTGGTTCCGGTGAGAATACAGCACTGTATCTCTCAGTCATTATTCCTTTGACTCAGAGCCAAGAGGGTTTTTTTTTTTATTTCTTATCTACACTCGGGTATCTTGCCAGGCTATTTGGGGGAGATGAAGGCTCTCAAACGGGATGCTGATAACGATGACTGGCTTTGTGCAGCGTGTGTCCCCACACATACGACTGAAAATGGAAGGAAACAAACAAAAAAACTAATACTGAGGAAACTTTAGCCCCGAAACAACCAGAGACTCTATTTAAAAGATAAATTCTGCATTTCCTCCTGCTAACATTTTGATTGGCTTTGAAATGATAAAACTAAGGTTTTATATTAATGTCTCATGACAAGTGTAACTTTAATAATACAGCGCTTAATGTTCAATTCTTTTTCACTACTGGGATCACAGTTTTTATTACAATCACAATGAACTCAAAGCAGATACCAGTTTGCAGGGGTTAGAAGTCCAAATGGATCCAACAGTTTTTCCTTTGTTACATTTCTATGGTGTTTGAACTCAAGCTCAAGTTTTGCTGCAATATTAGAACCACGTTCACCTTTGATCCTGTTCATTTCCTTTGATACGTTTCAAAACACAGGGTAGTTTTATTAACCGCTTTGATTTCTGCTGGAAGCGCTTTTTGAAATCCTTTTTCTCAGGTTCAACATCCCATATCTCTCGCTTTTAAAGAAGTCCATGTTATTTTTGATTGCCCTAACAGTGTCTGTATGCTGGACTTCCACAACTGGGACCAGGATATTTTTAAAGTCCTACAGGGAGATAAAAGTTTTTCTCATTTAAACATCTTTGTGCACATGTTAGATTTGCTGTCACTCAGATCTGGGGGGGTGGGGGGTGGTCAAAGCCTGAAAATGTCAGGTTAATGTGACTTTCTTCTGCTCGTCATTGAAGACTCATCTACATCTCATAAAAAACATTTACATGAATTACTTTCACTTGTACTCAGAATTTCATGCACTGCTTAAAATGGCTGACCTTCACCTGTGGACCGGACCTGCTAACATCTGTTCCTAGACTTAACGGTTCCTCAGTGTAACTGGTTTTCTGTTAAAAAATTCTTTTCCAGGCTTCACATCTGTAACACCTGTATAATTTCATTAACAGACTGAATTTATCAGGTTTTACAAAGAACTATAACACAGTATCATCAGAATAGGAATATTTATGAATGATACGTGATTTATGACCTTCAATACCTCTTAGACTGACCGTCTGTACAATTATACAACCATATAGGTCGATTGTGAAAGCTCCAAAATACAACCTATCGAAGCGTTTAGTCTTTCTGCAGAGACTAACTACCAACAGCGCATGCACGCTGCTCTGTTCGGCTGAACAAAACACAAATTCTGCAGTAATGTCTCATTTTAACATAATTTTAGCTTTAAAATGTAAAGATATACATGGGCACACTGTAAAGCCGAATATTTCACGTTAAAAAGCGGAACGGTTACAGTTAGGGCTGCAGATAAGGGTCGCATACGGAATATAGTGTCATTTTTACGGATCACAAAATTGACCAATGCGGTCGTATTTGACGTGATGGAGGGCTCTTTAGCAGGATCTCATCCACCATTAAACAGTAACATTTTGTCTCAACAACTTTTAAATGCTTTTTATTAATCGTTCTGTGAACCAGTTTAGATCATTATTTATTTGTTTGTAGTTTTTAATCTTCTTCACAAATTTAGACTTTTCAGGTTGTAGAGGAGGTGATCCTTTAGAATTTATCTTCTTAAATACTTTAAAAATCATAAATTCTAAGATCATTTTATTTAACATACAAATTTGAGGCTGTACCATTCAGATTAGTCAGTTTTATTGATCTTTATTTTTAGGTGTTCAACCCTCATTAAAAGGAAAGGCCACTTTTTTTTTTGTTTTACAAGTTTTAAACAATGTCACGTATACAGACAACACACTTCTCTGACTAAAAGACAACAGTTTGTGCACCTAGTATTACAAATGTAAATGCTAATATTACATTAAAGCTAGTTTTCACTGTTAAAAATATTGACGAGTTAACTAAAAACTTAATGACCACCTACAGTATTTACCTTTTATTTTGCTTTCTTGAATCTAAAATGGTATCAAATTGACTTGTGTAATTAACCAAACATGCTGCTAAAGCTTGAGCCAGGGCGTGAAGCAGTCTTAATAAACTGTGCATGAAGACTTGAAAGGAACTTGACCGCAGCAGCACAGAGATGTAATTGGATCACAAAGCCATGAGTCTTTTGTCGGTTAGATGTTACAGTGAGAAGAGAAACTTAAGAGTAAAAAGACCACATGACAGCAGCTCCTCCATTATTCAGAAACAAGCAGTGAATGAAACAACACACAGCATCTGAAAAACCAAAGCCAGCCCTTACGATGTTGGAGAAAATTAACATGAACTGTAACAAAAATGAGTTGGACTTGTTTTCTATTCTTTTTTTAGTGCAGTGATGCAAGAAAAGAAAAGAGATCTGAGACAAGAAGAAGAAAGGAAAAAGATATCAATAAATCTGATTAAGGAATGAACTTCATTCTTCTTCTCTCGGTCTCATCACTCAGTGTGATTGAGTGAGAGGTTCAGGATTCATTTTCACACAGAGTGAAAACAATAATGATCTGGAAAGTGCCAGTCGGCCATATTTACAGTTCCTTAGACCTTCGCTTCGGCAAAATGAAGACAGAGACATCATAAATCTCAAATGACTTTCAGAATGTTCCAGGATGAAGAAAACAGGGCAGCCAATGTGTCAGCAAAAAGATGAAGAGGACAATTAAAACATGAGACTCATATCACTGCTGCTTCTCTTTGAATCTGCTCCACTTTTACATATAAAGACTATTTCAATTTATTTACAGCCCAGAAATGCAGGTGTTTGATCCAAAGCTGTATAAATTTGGGGTTTATATACATCAAAGATTATTTTACAGTACTAATCTGATTCAGGCCAAGAAGTCCTCTTTTACAAAGGGAGTTCAATCTTTGAACTACTGAATGTGTATTTTTAAAACACACTTACTTTGAAACATTTTCAAATAAATGTAAATTTGAGTCGTGTCTGATAATTAAATTGGAGCTGGTGATGTGATATTTCTGACTAGAAGCCAATTGATTTTTCCCTCAAACACTCTAGAGATTTGAATATGAGGCTACGCAGAGCCATTAATGGGTCGAGTCCTTTTCTTTATTTATTTTTTAAATCATATTATGTCAATAAAAGTCTGGAAAAAAAAAAAAAAAAGATCACGGCACATGCACAGAATTTGTAACAACTGAGCAGGCAGGAAAATTCCTCTTTGCTGCAGTGTGAGGAAGAGATTTGTTGTCAGAGGTGTTTATTTCTTTGTGAGTGAGATAACGCTACAGCACCGAGTTATATTTCACAGCTTGCTGGAAAGGAAGAACCGATAAAATGTTGGTGCAGATTCCGATCACATCCTTTAAAACTGAGAGACAAGGTTCTGGCCTTAGTGAGAGACCATGTTCTGCTCACAGCTGTTGTTTATATTGACATTTTTCCCCTGGTAATGTCTTTGAAAACAGATTTCCCGCGAAGCGCGGAGTCACTGGACCATAGGATGGAGCGGTCTTTTGGATGAAGCGTGAGCATCAATCCTGAAACAATAAATCTTTGATAAAAGCTGTGGTGTGCTGGAGCTAATTCACACCCAGGCCACCATCAACTGCAGCAGAAGCAGACCTGTGTGTTACTGGAGAGGAGAAAAGACTCAAACTGAGCAGCTGACCACACTCGGCTCCTGATCGCTGTTTATGGTTTTACATCAGACACGCTGTAACGCGGCTGCACTGAAACATGATGTAACGGGTCGACATGCAAAATTCAAAAGTTGTTTTTCTAAATGAGCGCATTTCGATCACAACATTTATATTTTATTATTTTGTAGCAGTGATCAAGCTGCCAGTAACTTAATGAGACATTTGAAATTCAAACACTGAGCACACAGAGTTCACGCAGCTAGCGGGTCAATCCTGCCCAGCTAAGCAAACTTTATGTTCTGTGTTATTTAGTTAATATTCCTGTTTAATAAAAATAAAACTTACACAGCACTTAATCTGATTAACATTTTTTTTTGCTTAACCACTGAGCTGCTGAGCCCATGAATTGATTTTAACAACATTAATATAATTTTGGCGTACTCTGCAAGTCTGTTCTCTAAAAATAAAGTGTCAGACTGAGACTCCTTACTGGCAGAGACTTGATGTAAAACACAGTGTGGATCTGTGTTGCACTGATGTTGAGATCAGGGCAGAAATGAACTTTTTTTTCCCAATATTTGACAAGGCAGCGCTCATCTTCAGCCATGCTGTGATTTAAGCTGAATACAGACTTTATGTACTGCCTTAAATCCTGAACTAGAATCTCTCCGGGCTGCGGTTGCTGGAAAACATACTTGTTTTCTACAAGAATTACACTGAATTGGTGCATACACAACACAGTAGCAACTGGTTCTGTTTGTGGTCAATCATGTGAGTTACGTGTCATAAATGCAATAATGCAAATGTCATATTAAAGTAGTCCTAAATAACTTTTCCCACCTAGTGGTTAAAAGCAAAATTACAACTGTTGTAAACAACCGTGTGTCAGGTGACGATTGCTCGAACCGGCTTTACAGATAACAATGTTGTCAGACATGGTGGCGTATTTTGCCCAGAAGACATTACTCTTTTCCTTTTTTCTTTCATGTTCTAACATAATGCCAAGGAAAAGCAAACTCCAGTCAGTGGGCCCAAAAAGCTAGCTAACACTGGAGCACTAAAGTTGTTCAGCGTAGTGTAGGGCCCTTGGAGGCGTCCAGAGTGACGTCTAATATGTAGCTGAACATGATTCAAAACAGTAGCTTAAACTTTTAAAAGTCATTTAGTTCTGCTTTCATTTCCTTGTTGCAGTTTAGTCACGAAGTAACTTCCGTATTTTCCCCAAATCCTCCCAAAATTGTCTCGTGTTTTTTGCACCAACACATCATTGGTGCTCCATGACTCACACGAGGCGTGAGAATGAAGAGACCCCCCCCATGAAAATTTGTGCAAATTGCTTTGCAAATGCCGTTCACAAACAGTCACAGCCCAGTATGATACAGGCTTAAAGGTTGGGAGTCAGTCTGTGCACAGTAAACACCACTGATGATACGAATTGACGGCCTGCAGCTTCTCTCTTTACCAGATGTGCATTCGTACCCCATCTGCAGCTATTTATAGGTGAGTGTTGGGGGGTAATAGACCATAAATATGCATCGCTGCACCTCTGCAAGCAAAATGCTTAATTAAAATAAAATCCATTAAGACATTTCCTGGAATTATGAAGCTGACACATGTTGTATTAATGCATCACTGGGACATCTGAACAGCAGTTTCCTGCAGCTACATTCACGTTTAGTAAAGAGAACAATCCCCTCCCATCATGCGTCAAAAACATGCATGTTGTTTAACAGAAACCCATGAAGACAAGACTTTGTTGTGTGGAGAGGTTTTATGATTAATGGATAATGTTACAGTGTATTTACTTGCAGGCTAAAGTGTCTCTGATGAAGGAGAAAATGGGTCACACATTTCCTTATTTATTTGATGATCTAATTTATAGCTGGAAGCTGTGCAGCTGCTCACTGTATTTAATACTGTTTATATTATCGAGGCCAGAAAGATGTTGAAACTCTCATTTAGTTTGTGGCTTTAAGTGGCACTAAGACACATACCCCCCCAACAAAAACTTTTAATTCACTTACTCTGCAGCCATTTGGAGGGACTTCCACTCATTGTACATACAAAACGCCTATTCGCTGAATGACTGACTTTAAAATGAGAAAAATAAAACATCGGAGTAGGGAATGGTCAAATTACATCCAGCCACCATGCAGTAGAAATGATCATTAGCACTGTAATTATTGGGAGGCCACTGAGTTTGAAATTCATCTGTAGAGTGGATTTCCAGTAAGTACTTTTAAAATCTACAAGGAAATGCTCCAGTATGTGGTGGACTAATGTTCCATTTCACAAACAAATGAAAACCACTGGTAATGGAAAAGAGGCCATGTTTTTTTTATCAACATTATTACATGACTCAGTCCAATCAAAAACATCCATTCAACATATATCTATTTTTAAGTTTAACAGCGTTTTCAGGAAATCTAAACACAAGGCTCGACACACAAGAACCAGGTCTTCAGGTTAAGACCCATCTACTTTTTAGTAGTAATGGACATGATTAAAGACAGAAATGTTCTTATTCTGGATGAAAAAGACTGATAGTTTGAAAGAGGTCTTGATGTCTAACAGAAAGGACCAACATTAAACAGAGAAGCTTGTCTATAGTTTTTTTCTCAGGAATATGCAAACACAAGGGACTTCCTAAAGGGTCTTGAAACGTCTGCCACTGTTCTCCTTTTCCTCATCTGAATTACAGACCAGGTTGTTGGAATTTTGAAAAAGTTTAAAAACTTTGTTAAAGAAGCCATTCCATTAAAAACATTTTTTCTGAGGTTTCTGTTGAATATTTTAGCTCCACAGGTGTTCTTACCTTCATAGTGGGTGTGAAAACAGGTCAACAACTTCTCTTTCAGTTTTAATCTCTCAAACTACGCAGGTGGTGATAACACCCGAGTTCTCCCAAGTTTGAACGGCCAGTACTTGTTTCATCACAACTCCTTTGTTTGTTAGTATTTGGCAGCTCCCGCAGTTGAAACCACGCCTAGCACACTGCTGGCTAAAAGCTGTAGCATAAGACGAAGCAAACAGGAAGAGAGATCGTCTGTTGTAGCGGGGCAGGAAACAGTATACCTTGCTTTCATAGGCTAGTTTGTTAGCCAATCTGAGTCCAGCAAATTCGAATAACGAATATGAACGAGCTGCTGGCCGAAGCCTGACGGAACGAGCCGGAACCAGCTGAATGTGGTCCTAAATCCGATACGTATCTGACCTTTTGGCATGCAACATCAATACGTGACTATTCTGCGTCAAGGACGCGGGAGCAAAAAGTAAACAACAGTAACAGCATATGACGCAGAGAACAGTCAATGGTGAGAAACCGAGGTTAATTTACCGAGTTAATTAATATTTGGGGAGACAGCTCTGTTCAGGCCAAACTCGAGGGGTGTTATTGGAACCGCGCGGTTTTTGAAAACATTTTCAAAAAAATGGTAGAGCGTGGGTTTAAACAATCTTGGCTCCAATGCCAAAGAAAAAGAAAAAGTCTCCGATCTAAATGCAAGGAGGCACTGTTTTGTTTCTTATGCGCATGTGTGACACATTCAAGACACATTCCGTTTAGACAGCAAATCACATTCAGGTCGCATTTCACTGGCAATATGAACGACCTTGCAAAAAGATCGGATCTGAATTGAGCATTAAGACCTGCAGTCTGAACGTAGCCTTAGTTTCTACCAGGTAAAAGATGCGAGATAATTTTGGGATTTGGGGGTTAAACCTGCTACTCAAACCATGTCATGTCAATCCAGGCTCCCACACAATGACAGTGTAATATAACTATAATAGGTGCTGTTGGTTTTGATGATTCCACAGCATGAACTGATGTGGACAAATTATTCTATTAGTCTTAAGATAACCTCAGCTGTCATAACAATGCATTTATGGCGACATGCTAAAGAGCTCTGCAGGCCAGTTGGGAGAATCTTATTTCCGTGACCTCATTTTGTTTGGCTTCTCACAGTCGGCTTTGGTGTGGTTTGTTGACCTAATTTCAATAAGGTGTGTGCCTGCCGATGGACCAAATCACACATACTACAACTGTAACTCAAGAAGGAGAAGCATTGTCTGCTGGGAGCTGTGACGCTGCTGGTTTTGCCCCAGAGAAAGACAAAACAGGATTGGTGTTGTTAATAGAGCTGCAAATATAGAGGTTGTCCTTGATCTGTCGCATGGGGGAGTTGGGTTAAATTCCAAACGTTCAACGTGAAGGTGAGAAAAAACTAAAGCTTATACATTACATAACTAAACACAGTGTGCAGCGTGTCATACAGCGTTTTTAGGAAACTGAATAAGTAGAAGTGGAGAAGGTCAACAGTATGTGAAAAGTTTATCTTATAAAACAAGAATAAAATCTAACTAAAAATGCAACTGAGAGATGCATCATCCTTCAATTTACTACTCAGTTTTTGGTTAACAGGTAACCACACCTCCTGACAATTACTTCAACCTTTCTCTCTCACCTTCTCTTTTGTCTCAGATGTCTTACATTAAGTCTTCTGTTCTTCTTCATGTATCATGTATCTGTTAACACTAGCCTTTTATGGAAAATTGCTTCCACTACTACATGTCAGACTAACTAGTCTTACAGGTTCGCCTGCAGGGTATTAACACAAAGAGTAAATAGTAAAACCATTCACTAAATAATCTGAAAGGGTTAGAATCCCTTTTTAAAACATTAATGAATGCAGTTAGTATTCTACCAATATCCTTATTAAAATCTTATTTTAATTCAGATTATGTTTGCTTCAGTTTGTGTGATAATTTATTGTCAATAAAGTTTAGCATCCCTGAAGAACTCTGGATTAAATCAGAGTGGAGGACAAAAAGTGAATATATTACTTCAAGCAAAAGAAAGGCTGCTCTTTAAGAATGTCTATAACGTGCCGAATAATCAATATCACATTAATATTTTAACACAGGGTGACTGAAGTTCAGGCTTTATTTAAAATCCTAATCTTGATTAATTTCGCTGTCAGGAAACTGGTTTTAGAAGCTTGTACTGTACTCTTAACATCTAGTTTAGTTTAATAATGCAGCTTGTTGTATTTCTTAAGATTATCCATCATGACCCAAAATAAATATGGACTAATTGATCAATTTATCTTTTCTTTTTGATTAAGTTTGCTAATAACTGATTTCTGTGACTAAAAAAATAAACTTTATATGCAACGTTCATTTTCAACTTAAGTTTGCTCACACTTTACAAATACATGACATAAACACAAATAAAAATACAAGTAAAAAATGTCTTAAAAATGCAGCTTTTTAAAATTATTTTGTAACCACAAGACATTTGGGACTGAGCTCTAGACAGGTGGGTTATCAGTCGGTACAAGGATGCTTTTATTAGAACATAGTTTTGTTTGTGACTCTTCCCATGCAGACAGCTTGTTGCAGCCCACACCTCAACATATCAGCCTGTCACATTTCATGTTAAATGGCTTCAGCATGAAAATATATATAAAAAAAAAAACATCTTTAACTTGTGGCACTGTCCCAGCAAAGGAGTTGAAATTCACAATGAGCAAATATTTTGTATAAAAATGGTAAAATCTCACAGTTTTAACATCTCATATGTTGTTTATGTTCAATGCTTTCTGTTTTTATTTACACTTTACAAAGTGCCTTTACTTATTTGGAGTTGTTAAAAAAAAAAAAAAAGAGTTAGCATCTTCAGTGACTGGATGAGCATCAGTCTGTGTCCATCATAACCAACAGGATCTAAAACCCACAGATGTTGAGCTCAAACATGGACCCGAACCTCATGTTTCATATTAGGCAAACAAAAGCTCAATTATCATGTGCTCACATGAGTTTAACTAACTGTGTGTGTGGGATTCAGCTTGTAATTGTATCCTGCACGATAGCCATCGGATATCTGGAAGTAGATCAGCTAAACTGCATCCAGAAACAACTAATTACTGTTGGCCAAAGATGCTCATCCATCATGACAAACATTAAATACATCTCACCTTATTAGACACTATCTCAGGGGTGAAATATGACCAGGCTTGAGAGGGAACCCGTGTGCTCTCTCAGGCCTGGAGATGAACTTCAGCCTGCTAACACAGTGTCTGACAAATGCAGGGAGATAAATTAGACCACAGCAGGGACAGGTGTTTTAAATCCAGGAGATACAGACACTAGAAAGTCAGTTCTGCCCCGCAGCACCTAAAGGCTTACACGGTTTGACTGTGCTGGGAACCAATCATGAGGGCCTATTTATAGAGGGCCCCAGACCGCTGAGAGAATACAAACAATTGACTGAAGTAGGTTACCGACTTTATCACCCGCAGTCAGAAAGGAGAGAGAAGAGTGTGTGTGGAGAAGAAGGTCAACAGGTTGAGGGTAAGCTATGCAGAAACAGCTGATGACTAATGATATTCACCTTCATAACAACTTTAAGTGTACTGTTGTGTTCTATAAATAGATTGGGAGGTTTTGGATCTCATAAGCGTTCTTTCTGCTCTACTTAGTAGATTAGAAGTTACAAACACTTTAAAGAAAAAGATCATTTGCTGTTTTATCATCAAAAACCCTTTTCTGATATTGATTCCTGATATTGAGTCTGTGATCTTTCCACATTCTTCCTCCTGAGTTACAGCCCAACAACAGTTGAGTATGTTCTAATTTAACATTTAAATACAGTTTTCATGTTTATGCACTATGATAAACAACATGTGTCGTGTGTTGCAAACAGCTACTTGCATTTATCATAGTGTTCATGTTGATTGTTTGTACAAAGATGACTATCAAAGCAAAGGTGAGACTGTCATATTGTTCTTAAGTTCTAAAGTTTTAACCCAGACTGTAAAGTCACCAACACGCTGCGCCTCACAACTTCCACAGGCGGCTCGTTATCAAACCGTGTTTAACCCTCAGAGCAGGAGATGGGAAACTCGCACTTTAGAATGAAACACAGAGGTATGTTCCGATGGCAGTCGGTTCCAGACAAGAGGCTGATTTAGGCACTGAGACAACCTGCATCAGAAAAAAAATCTGCTGTTGGACGGGGACCAACATACAAGTTGCCCAGGTGACGGGAATTTACTCCTCAGACAGAGGGCCCTGTGATGATTTGTACAGCATACTCCCGAGCATGAGATAAATATTTAGATGATTTTCCAGTTTTTAACATTAACATTTTAAGAACATTTTTTATCATCTTAATTTAGAAAACATACAGGAAATATTCCACTGATAAAACAGATACTACCTTGATCTCAACCAAAAGACCCTCATCACGATAAGCTAACATAAGAAGTGTGTTGTCCAGCACAAGGAATAAACATTGATCCCATAATTCTTTGATGTGAGTTGACAGGACTCTATTAAGCTAAGAGTGATCCTATTTTAAAGGAGATAAAACACTTTAAGAATAATTAGGACTTTAGCATTAACAGAACAATCACTCTGAAAAGAAACAAAGGGCTAACCTAAGATGGTAATGAGAGCTGTGTATTGGCCCCCTGTTGTCTGTAAACTATTATAGAACCAAACCTGGCAGTAAAGAGGTACAACAGCTTCATTTCATATGCAGTAAGGTCGATTAGCTCCCATCCCGCTTAACTGTCATCTGAGCAGGAGAAACATAGTTTTAGGACATTTTTATTGTATATAAAATATTTCAGATTTAGAATCCTAAACACAGAAACTGACACTGAGGACCCATTTTAAACAGAGATCAACTCAAACAAAAGTTTGTGGAAAATCCCTTGCATGTGGTCAGAAATGCATCTTTAATGATGTGCACAGCCGGCTCCTCGTATAACCTGGACAAAAAGAGCCGGATTGGTTACAGCTGCGACCGCTGACTTGTCTGTTTGTTGAAACAACAGACATCTCAGCTTAATCCAGCTAACAGGATAAAGTGGGAGTTATTATCTGTCAACAGGCTGTTTAAAGTGTTAAACAAAATGGTTTGCTGAGGCTGTCTATTCTCTGACTAATCCCTGACTGATAATCACATTTATCAACAAAGTCGTGTAGGTCAGAGAAATGCTGACAAAGAGGCAACAAGGATGCTGCTCTGTGGCACTGTTGGCTGATACTTCAGTCTTTTACGTCATGAACAGCATTAACAGCATAATCCAATAACAAACAAAGCAAAGATTCAGATATGGATAAAATTTGTAAACAAGGATGCGTGTAACACCCCCAAAAGAATTAAGTCTGTTCTGGTACAGGAAATGCAAGACCACAAGAATGAAGATACTGAATTTCAAGAAATGTATCATCTCAGAGGTGATTTGTTGTAACAGTATTTAGCCTTTGTGGTATTTTTCTCTCTGCTTATCAATAGTACAAACCAGCATTAAGGATACAACTCCTGCCAGGGAATGGTATCAGCTTCAGACTCCTTATTCTGTTTTCCCAGAAATAATTTTTTATTTCATACCAACATATGAATCAAATGAATGATAACAGCAGGACACGTCTGCATCTCTGCCAGCCAACAGTCCTTTGGCAATTGCTCTCTCTCCCCCACTCAGAACTGAGAGGCTGCATGCTGCCTCAACTTCCCTTCTAATCCATCATTGCCTTTTCCAATTTCCACCTTGGTCCTACAGAGGCCCACACTCCTGACGAAGTGGGAAAAACAGATTAGGGAAAAAAGGGAAATTGCTTGACTGCTGGTAGACATTAGGTTTAAAGCTACAGGACTATCTGTGAGTTCCCCACTGTGTAATACATTGATTATGCTCATCAAAGAAATACACCACAAGAGTCTCTTAATGATTTAAGCAGTGCATGTCATAAGGTGGCCGGTATTGTCTCATCTAACTAAAGTCAGGAACAATGAGACCATCAAGCCCTAGACCTCTAACGACTGCCAAATTCACAAAGCGCTGGCCCCTTAGAACCCCTACTACAAGTGGTGGGTCCACAGCATGTAGCTAATTCTAGCTGTGGCTGATTGGACCTGATGGGTAAAGGCTTAGCCCCCAGGTACTAGCAGATAACCCTCTCTACCAGATCTGGTTGCAGGGTGTGGCTCCAGTATCCCTAATGTGGGCAAGGTACCTTGGTTTCTTAATGTAGTAGTCATTAGAAGAGTTTCTGAGTCATGATTTGTATGGCCCCTTACACAGAACCATTTTTCATGGTAGACCCTGTGTTTAGACCCAAGGCAGGGATCAAATGGTCTCAGCTTGTGGAACACTTTTTCTCCTTAGGGATAGGGTGAGGGGCTCTGCTTTCAGGAAGAGTCATGTTGAGGTAGTTTGCACATCTGGTAAGGATGTTGAGGAACTTTCCATGGAAGGCATTTTAGACATGCCCCAACAAGAGATGGAGTTGGGGCAGAGACTATATCCCACAGCTGGCCAAGGAGAGGCTAGAAAGGATAGCTGGGGAGAGTGAGGTCTCAAGATCCCAGCTTAAGCTGAGGCCACAGAGACCTGGTCCCAGATAAGCACCCGAAGATAAAGAAATATATGGGTGGATGGATGAAATTTTATCTCACGGTTTAAGGGTCCTTTAACTGCTGGACATGGCATCATTCTGAGGTCCAATTATCTGCAATGACTTTCAAACCAGATAAAATATCCTGAGGGACCTAAATGTGACAACAAGGTGAACATTCATCTTAAAGCTATTTATTTTTAGGTTTATTAGTAGAATAAACTGAATCTCTTGTGAGACTATTGAAACAGGCAAAGCTGAAGGAAATCAATTTGACAATTCCTGTGTCCCATGAAGGACATGACCCTGAGATTCAGTCTCAAGGTGAAAATATTCTACCGCTTCAGTACAGTCTGTACATGCATACATAAAACAAAGCTGCAGAACAGCATGTCTGAAGTTTGCCTGATCTGTACAGTATTTTCCACAGAATGAAACAGGTGAATTAAAATATAAACAGTGATTACATAAATCATAAAACACATGAAATAACCAATGCAGATCAAAGCCCATACCCAAAATATGAGTTAAGCATCTGTATTTACATGTGCATTTCTATTATCACCATATTTAAATGTTAAACTGGGCCACTATAAAGGCAAAGTGGCATCTTTGCCACAGGAGGTGCATTCACAGCTACTAAATTACTGGTGCAGTGCAGAGACGAAAAGAATTTATGACACTATCAGTACCTGAGGTAGTTTTTTTGAGAGGCGGGTCTTGTCCTGCAGATCTGGTGTATTGAATTATATCAGACAGTAATGGTGCCGATGTTGTGTCCACACTATATAACAGTTTAAAAACAACTGCAGCAATGATGCATTCTTGAAAATCCTCATTTGTCATCTTTACAGCAGTGTGTGCTCACTTGTGTTTTGTAATACATGTGAGTATTTTTTCCTTAGGTGGTGCTACAGCAAATAATAAATATGCACAACAATCAGTTCATGTTATATTATTCAAACTAAACTAAATACATTATCTTCACATTAAGTCAGTGAATGCAGTAAACTGCAGCTCATGTGTTGGTCTTTAAATTAGTTTGTATTCTGCTGCCCTCTGCTGGTAGATTAGATTATATGTACCCATGGATTTCTAACACTGTTCTCCATAATTCACAGCAAAAGAAACTACGTAGAAGGACTAAAAGAACTTAAAATAACTCTAATACTAATGTTGTAGCTAAAGTAAAGAGAGTTTAGGACTCTTAGTGAAAGTTGTAGAAGAATTATCAACATGTTTTATTGCAATACAGCAGTTTTAAAATCTTTATTTATAACAGATGTCTCTTGCACAAACATAACCTGGATTCTTTATTATCAAAATGCACATTTTATTGAGCGTACTCATTTTCCAGAGGGTTGTACTGCCACCTGGCAGATTTATAGAGTAATGATCTGCATGCTGAGAGGTTATTTTAAGCTTCAGTTAAGGATAATATCATTAATATAAGACACCACCTGATGAGAAGAGACAAGAAGAACATATGTTGCTTTAGGAGGATGGAAATCGTGTCAGGGAAAAATAGCAATTCTAAAAAGTTCCTACTGCACAAAGGGAGAGTTGAGTCAGTGTCTCTTTACTCGGATATCTACAGGTAAAACGTAACCCCTCCAAATCAGCAGCTTGCTCTGTGACAGGACTATTGTTTCAATGAAGAGACAGTGGCTGACAGAAACACCTGGGCTCTGCTGCAGCTCCAGCTGTTGTTGTCAGCTCACATGTTAACTCAAAAATAGATTCATCTGACTATGCAGGTGCACACACTCAATCAGAAACAGGGTTATACACAACCAATCCAAAGAAAGAGCTAAAACATCCCAGGACTGATGATGTGATTCAGAAACTGCACCTGCCCTGATGACACAATCTAATCTTCAAAAGGAACAAGGTGAATATTCTCTTATTCAAGAAAAAAACAGATGGATTTCATTTTTTTGTGTGTTTTTCCCTGCAGGAGAAACTAGAATCCTTACAGCAGATGCTTTCTGTATATCCCTGAAGTCAATTCCATAACTGTTTAATGAGATAACCCATTTATCTTAACAACTGACAAGTTCCACCAGAATGGGCGAGCATCTGTCAGTGACATGTAGCGCTCCAGGTTTTATAGCAACGCTCAAGATATACGACACAAGTTTAATCAACAGAAATAAGACAGATGAAGAGACAAAATACTGGCAATTTCATACTGCCAAATAAGCACTCAGCTAGGAAAATATATAAATAAATCTACAAATATCGAAGAAAAATAAAGGGAAAAAATCATTTTAGCCTTGAGGAAAAAGTGGCATTTAAATTAACTTGAAAATAGTCAAAAAGATACAACAACTATGTAATTAGTAATTAATTGATTAATTTGTTCAAACCTAAAAAGTCTGAAATGTAACGTGAAAGTTTCTGACATTCTATGACCACAGGGTACGTTCATTCTCCACTCGGTCTCCGAAACCTCAGCGGTTTGTTCTCAATATATCAGCTGAGAAGAAATGGATACTGATTGAGTGCGTTTACTGATGGTGACTCATAGTGCAGTCAGTTTGGATCAGATTTCATTTTGTAAAATGAAAGTCTTCTGATCTTTTAAACTACATGGATGTCCATACTTTCTGAACATGCACTGCTTTTTGTTTGGTGAGAGCTTTCAGAGGTCTTTAAGGTCAAGTTATAATCGTAATTTTGTTTAGTTGTTTATAAAAAAAATATGAGATCCCAGTTTTATTCTACTTTAATCTGACTGGGGTTTGACATCGAGTTACTGTTCCTTTATTTATAAATCTGCAAATTCTCAGAAAAAGGTGAAAATATTCAAAAGTAAATGTAAAACTGGCAATAAGGGAAAAATATTGTTTTCTTCAAAGGAAAAATTACAATTGTATTCATTTTGTGCAATGATTTTTAACTAGAAATTATTTTTACTATTCTCCATATACTAAACAGCAAAACCAAACTTTCTCTGTAAAAACAGATTTGAAAAAATATGCAATTAGGCCAAATAAAAGGATTTTAACAACATGGATTTAATCAGCTTGTGCATTTTTGCAGTGAACATAATGTGTCTTATAAACAATGCAACCGTCGCTCTTTTTTGACAGATCATCAAAACATCCCACCCCATCCATCCAAGTTACATGTCATTCTAATGGCTGTTTGTGTTGTGCCTTGTGTACCTTTGGGTTTTGGGGAGGCCCAGGTGATGATACGCCGCACCAACCAACAATTAAGTAGGACTTTCCTGGAGAAGACGTGGTTTTTATGGGTGTGCTGCAGGTCTTGCTTTCCCTGTGATCTCTTGTTTGGTGTACACATGTCTGGTAGTTTAATATTGTATCTATTAAAAACATAGAACCAATTCAAAAGTATGAGCACTACCACCCAAAATACACGACTTATAGGAATAAATGCAACACCATCCTCATTATTCTGATGTTTACAGCCACAAGTACAACAATAAAAACCAATAGCTACAACCAATAAAGTATGAAAAACCAGTTGTCATGAATTACAGTATTATGCTTGTAAACATATGCTAATTTGTGTTATTTTTACCCTCAGTTATGCACAGACATAATAACATGCGAGACATGCCCTTTCTGAACTGGAAATGCTCCTCTTATGTAAACTGAGCTGCTGTTTCAAGGAGATATTCCTCAGTGATTAAGGATGAAAACTGCAGAGAGTCTCTGCCTCCAATCTGCTTCAAATTAACACGTTTTCTTAGTAGATCAGAAAAAAAGTCTATTTTTTAAATGATGCAATCTTAGAGAAAAACAATGAGTTTTAACTAGTGTTAAATAAAACAAGGCTAGCTTCAGTTAGGACTATGATTACAATCTCCCTAGAAGGTCCCGTTACAAGATCAGAAGTTTCAAACATCACAGATCATTCAGCTGTTCTGACTGCAGAAACGTTTTTTAATTTTATTTCCACCTTCAGAAATTATTGTTCAATCTACAGATAACAACAAGCTGCTTCTCTTGAACATCGTCTTACCTCGAGGTAAAACGCGGTCTGTGCGTTCGCTCGGCGTCCTCAGTCAGCAAGTGATCCTCAGGTTTCACACGAGCATTTTTCCTTTCCTGAGCTGATCAACAGAGTGTAACAGGATGGTAGGAGGTGGAGGAAAGGAAGGGGGTGGGGGGGGGGCAGCTCTGTGAAGCAGAGAGCCTCAATGAGTTGGAGAGAGAGAGAGAAAGAGAGAGAGACTTGCAACAAGACGTTTGGATGTTTGTGTTACTCAGATATCAGAGCGTGAGAGGTGCTGGTGTCCACGCTGACACTCAGGCTCTGTTGTTTGATTCACAGACAATGTGGGTTTATTTCTTCTTGCTACTCAGTTTCAAATTTTAGATCTAATGGTAACGTTGTGAAAATGAACGTCTCGAATGTTTGGATGACCTGATACATGGTGCCACATATTAGGATCATAAAACCTGTAAGCAACAAAACACAGTCCCATGAGATTGTGAGGATCATGAACTCTGTAAGACATTAGTGATCAAGTTGACCCAAGATTTCTTCCCAAACTCTTAGCAGCTGTTTTCTGAATGTAAACCTTCTGCTTGTAGTTCAACACTCAAAAACATCGAATGTTTCCGTATATTGTGTGTAAAATATCTTGTACTTCAGTTGAAAGGGCTGAACAGGTTTTGGCCATCATTCACCTTGATGAATTGTTGAGCAACTAATTGCCTGCAGAACGGGTCTAAACCCACCTGACCCCGGTGGAAAAGGGGAATAAATAGAAAAGGAGTATGTGGGTTGAGGGTTGACAAGACACTGGCAACAGGAAGTATAAACTACCAAGTTGCTCTTCTTTATCCCTTTGAGTTTCTGATTTTTATGTTGGAGTTATAAAACTTGCTATGAATGCTAAAAGATAAAAGTTTATAGATAAAAAAAAAAAAAAAAAAAAAAAAAAAAAAAA
>SSNP01000020.1:5350984-5376858 GCA_006937955.1 Pachypanchax playfairii | reverse complement strand
AAAAAAAAAAAAAAAAAAAAAAAAAAAAAAAAAAACAGCCCCATGATCACTTTGGGGTTTTTAAGGTGGGGTGAGGGTTACAATTATAAAGATATTTAATTATAATAATGTCTGTCCAATATTCTGGGAGGATACTACTGGTAGATTTTCAGCAACACAGAATAAAAACTCTGGTTAGGTTAGCGGTATGGAGCTAAAGTTTTTACTGTAAAAAAATACTATCAAAATACATTCAAGTCTTGATTTTCAAGTACACCATGAATTATATATCTGAGATGTTGAGAAGTTTGAGAAATATTCCATTTAGGCCAAAAGCTGTCTCAGCAGATTAGAGCTGTACAAAATGAAAATCCTGAATTACTTAATAAACCTATGGTTGGTGCATTTCTACAAACAATAATTAACTTTATGGGGAAATACAGAGTCTGGTTTTAAAAAGTAGAAGTATTAGTACTTGTGTCAGGAACAAGAAACTCTGCAAACTCAAAACTGAAACAGTGAGTTTAAACATGTCAGAATATTGTGAATGTAAAAAAAGGAAAACTAAAACTAAAACTAAGATTGTGCTGTAATGATGTGTAAGAGGTTATTCTAACACATTCTGAAGGGGCTGAACCTGCATCACAACATGCTCAGGCATTTGCTTCAGCTGCTGCAGCCTTTGACAAATTCCTTTTATCATGTTTTATTGTCATACAGCCATTCAAGCATGCCACAGCACACATATCACAGCCACTAAACCAGAGCAGAAATCAATATAAAACGGAGGATGGGTGGAGTAACACTCTCATGTCAGATACGATTATACGTCCTGCTCAGGCTGCCCAATATAAATTACTGAAACACAATCCACATACATTAGCTGGTGTAGCCTTTAAGGTGCTGTGTGGTTATTATAGGAGACAAGAAGGGGCTTTGAATACTTTCCACACTTAAGATTCTATTGTCCATGTAATACAGAAGACATATGTTAGTCAATTTGGACACCTCACGTTTTAGTTTAAGATCTGAGCTCAGACTGTCTCCCTGAAGGAGAAGTGAAAAACAAAACATCTTCCAGTTTTCCAGAAAAGAACATGTTTCCTGCACACAGGTAATAAAATGGAAAGAACACAGAAAAAATAAATAAAGTAACATTAAACAACATCTAGATGATGATTAATTTCTCATTTCCCATCTAAAACATTCTTAATTTAACTGAACTAGTCATACAGTGAATGGTGTGAAAGATGTGTGCAGAGACACCCTGCTTAGCTGCAGCCCACCCCCCCCATGCATTAACAATCTGAAACATGTGATAAAGCAGAAGAGTCAGACAGAAAAACCTCGACTCCTGTAATGAAATGAATTAGAGGACATTACAGAAAACCCATCAACCCAAACAGACATAACTGTCACAAAATTGTCAGACTGAAATCAGCTTCTTCTATTTTTCTCTCTCTTTCATATCTTTTTAAATCATAAGCTTGTTAAAATGCATGATACTGTTTTTACATGTATTTTAAAGTCATTTGATTTATTCCATCGATAGAATTAATGGACTAAATATCTATCAAACAGTATTATGACTGTCTGAAACAGCTTTATGTCCACTGCTCCTTTAAAACTATCTCACTGACCTGAAGGAGTAGTAAAATTCCTGCCGCCCATGATGGAAGACTCCCATTTGGGACAATAGAATTTATTCCAAACAAGCACTGCAGTAATATAAAACCTTGCAGTGTTAATGCAGAGGCTCATTACAGAAGCTATTATCCAAAGCAAAGTGGTTATTGGCCAACAGCATCAGCAGCATCACTCTGAGGTGAAATAAAAAGTCTTCTCCAAAACATTACAACACTGAGTTTACAGAGTAGTGGGAATAGTTTGGGTTAAAGTGGCAGAATGGTGCATGTCTTGGTACTAGATGTCAGTTCACTCGTCCATCCCTCCATCAGACCCTTATCCAAGATTGGATCCCAGGGTTTTCACCAGCCAGACAGTAGAAACACTGCTGCCAATAAAGTTGGAATAAACTAGGAAAGTCAGCAAGTTCTAGGCCCACCACTGGACTCCTCAGAAAACTTTATAGGGCGGTAACCAGGAGACATCCTCATCAGGGGTCTAAACCACCTCAGCGGACTCCTTCAGATGAGGAGAAGAGTGGCTCTACTACAGATGATGGAACTCCTCATCTTAACTCTAAGGCTGATGATGATGAATTTACTTGAGAGTTAAAATGTAGAAAGAGCAGTAAATTGAAAGCTTGAGCTTGGGCCTATAGCTCCACCTCCATTATGACAGACTAAAGCAGACTGAGTCCCAATCTCCTGGCTCTATGTCTCCCACATCTGGCTCTATCCTACTGTTGCTCAGAAGAGAAGTCAGAAGCTGAAGGAAGTTTTATTAATAAAATTAATACTATCATAGAAAAAATGTTATAAAAGTCTGAGGTCCTTAAACTGGTAACTAATGATTGAATATTAAATTAGAAAGTGCATGTGCAAAATGTCCCAGTGTATGTAAATCAAAAACCTACCAAGATGTTAAACTAAAAAATGCTTCAAATTGGGATGCAGTTCCATAGCGACGGTCCTACTTGATTAATTATGGACTACATGAAGATGGAAATCCCTGGAATAATTTGTAGAAAATAAGCTAATGTCTCAAGGAGATTTAGTTTTACAGATTCTGAGAAGAGCTCTATGAAACATGCGCGTCCTGTACACATGGATTGTTATTCCATGTAGGATGATCCCAGACCTAAACTGACAACAGCTTCAGCATGCACAACCAGGTTATTACCCGCCGCAGTTCGGAGCTACAAACCAAATTCTTTCTACGCCATCATGTCTACCCAGATGCCATGTCGAAGGTCAGATTGCAGTCACAGTAAAGCCAGATAGAAGACAAACTCAGTGCCGCGCTTCAAGGACGCCTGTCGGTTTCTCACACACCCACTGTGACCTCGTCCTCCAAAGTGGTGGCTAAAATTAGCAGAACACACGAGGGAGACGGCCCTGAGAATTAAACTGCAATCCAGTTATTATATATTTAAAGTACCACAAACGCAAACAGATCATCAAATTTTGTGTTACCTTCGAAGGATGATCAGTTAATTATCATGTGGAAATCTTATTGCGAATGATCAATGATTTGATATTACAAATCCTTAGTTTGTACATAAAACTGTCCTGTAAATAAAGTGAAATTTGGTTTTGACAGATTCAGCTTTTACAGAAGATAATAAGGTTATCTGAACACAAACTGTTCACAGCTGTGGATTTCAAGGCTAATTAACACATCACAACAAACATAACAAAAAAGCGTCTTTGTTTATCATCATGTGCTAAGTTTTCCCCAATAAAAGTGTGTAACTGTTGTTTTGATAAGATTTCATTGTCAACTTACTCCAAAACACACACACACACACACCAAAACACCTGTCCCCCACGAGACATGTGAACCTCTCACCACTGCCCTGCCTTCTGTGGGCGCATGCAGTTTTTCCTATAAAAGCGTTGGAACGTCTCCATAAATTATTCAACAGCACCGCCTGCTATTGGAAGATAACAGAGGGTCTTTATCGGTCAGCGTGTACATGAACACACACATACTGGAGACTGGAAGTGCCTGGAGGGATTTGGGCCACTTTCTGTGTAAGGATGCATGTCACTGTGGTAGTCAAGCACACAAAAAGAGTAAAAGCTTATCAGAAGGTTTATATTGTAAGGTCACTTCCATTTTCTCAGGAGACACTGTTCATTTGCAGGTCATTTAACAAAAGGCCAAATTACTTCTCACTGCAGAACTAAAGCAGTTTTATCAGCATGGATAGCTGACATCTCTAATTATTTCAGGTACAATCAAAGTTTCTCATGCAAAAAAACAAGCAGGACTGAAATTAAATAGTCAACAAATTCTATAGCTCCTATTTATTCATCTGACCTGTGTTCAAATATTTCCAAAAATTAAGATCTCCAGGAATACAATTAAGAAATTGTGTTAATGATTTAATTTAATGAAATATAAAAAGATATAATTATATTCACATTTAAACAATTTTATTGCTAAAAATACTAACAATTTACAGTTTCTGTGCTTTAAATTGTGAATAAGGTTTAGTTTTAGAATCAGAAAAGCTCACAACTGTTAACAGAATCAACATAGATAGTTTCCTCATTCAACCACTAGGTGTCAGCATTACACCTTGTATAGAACCTCTAACACCACAGTGCAAATACATCCCAGTATGTGTGTTAGTTTACATAACATCTGAAACTATCTTAATTAGGTTTAGCAGTGTAAACAGGCCTTGTGACAGACATTGTTATTCAGCCCACACTGCTCTCTCTCTCCAGTCTATTTTTAGTCCAAGCCTAATTATGAAGCCGCATGTGCTTGTGCGCTCAACATGTCATAATCTCCAGATGGAGAGAAAGATATGTTTAGTGTTGTGGTGGAGTCTATATTAAGTGCTGGCAATACCCTGTAAGACATGGACTTAGGGAGGAACTGGTTCCCAGAAAAGGCTTATGAGCTACCGTCCTACTGGGACCAGAAGAAAGACAGACGGACCCTCCAGTTGGCCACTCATGCCAGGCCCGCGTACACATATGGACAGCATGATGTTCAGCACTGACACCATTTCCTCTACAAGTTCTTGGATATAAAAGTAACTATTAGTTGTAACAAGCTGATGTTTTATATGTTTTCCACTAGATTTTTGAGTTAAAACTTTCTTTCAAATCAGGGTCAGGGTTCAAGAGATGCACTTTATAGATAACCTGCATGTAAAAACAGGAACTTCTTGTGAAAATCACAACTTGTGATTTCTGAAGGACTGGTGATACCTAAATATTAAAATCATGTGATTGGGTAAATGATGAGGTCCATTTATTACCCAACATTTCCCTCCCAGTATTCTGTTTCCCAGTCAGGGTAAATATTAAAAGTGTGTCATCTCTTTACTCTACTACTCCAGTGAAAAGCAGGAAGTTACCAGATGATTTAGAAATAAACATTTAGTCCATGTTGAACTGAGATATGAACTTGTGCTTTCCAACCAAATAAAAATCTAATACAACATATTATTTCTATTTATCTTTACATTTCTACAGCTAAACCAAGAAACTGTTTGCTTCAAACACTTACGCTTAAACATTCTGTTCTATTTCACCAGAGTTCCTCTGCCAACTCGAGTTGTCAGAGGGTTTTAGGTTAATGGACTATTATTACGTAACACCTTTTAAACCCAACATAGGTTCCACAGAGATGTACAATGCATTTTTTATAAACTCATACTGAACTCATCAAGTATTTGCACTTATTTGCTACTTTCTACTCTCAGTTCCACACCAGTGAACAAGCTGGAGGTAAGGGTGAGTTCGGGAGGAGTTCACCACTTGGCAGGGATGGGGGTGGAACCCTCAACCTTCATATAGGAAGTAATATGGCCACTACTGTCCAAAAATCAGAAACAAGATTCACTCTGAGGCAGTGAGGTTAATAAAGGGTAAAAATAGTCATGTTGTTTTTGTTTAAGTCCATCCTTAGTGTGAAGTTGGCACAAACAAGCGTTGCCACCCAGTTGGCACTGAATACCACTGTTTGGCTCTCTAAACAAAGACACCAAATAGAGTAAATCTGTGGTATAAACACGTCTGTGGGTGGAAACAAACATGAAACACAGCAACAATTACAATGTTCAACCATCCACAGAAATGACACCATGATCCCTGTTGTTGGACTTTTCTTCCTCCACTTCAGTCAGTCAGCCTCTATCATTATTTACTCCACCAAATCAAAGTCCATTTCCAAAGTCCTACTTTCTCTTTTTCCCTGACTTATCATTCACTCCTTTACTGGCTTGCATCCCAAGACAGATGGTCCACACAAGCAGATGCTCCCCACCCAGTCCCATGTGAAGGAAAACAAAGCTTGGACACAAAGCAAACTAAATCTGCTTCAGAGAGCCCAGGAGACCAACAGTGGAGTTCAGAATCCAGTTACTGCTGAACTGGACATTGTAACATCTTTTCAGATAAAAAAAAAACTAACTAACTAAAACTAATGACAAGATCTCTGACCTGATGAAGAGGTAAACAGTTAACTTCAGTAACAGTAATCTGGGTAGACTTGGTGAGAAGTCCCAGGTCTATGTGCACCCTAACAGTGTGAACAGAAACCTCACATGACGTCTCAATACACTCTGTAGAGTGTAAAAAAAGAATAAAATGAAAAAAATTGCATGAGAAGCAGCATCCAAACTCCCAGCATCTATCATGAGGAGCATTTTTGGCAGCGACTGTAAACAAAGATACTTTGAGTAAAAGTTCATTCAGCATGTAGTCTGCAATAAACCGTTAACATGGTCAGAATCTATCTTATTTGTGCCATAACCAGCAGGTGACACTGTACCGACAGCTGTTCATAGTATGAAAAGGTGAAACTTCCATTAGTTCAAAGGTGTTTTCGCAATTAAAATGTTAGTTCAGATATTCACAAGTCTTATCAGTATCAGTTCCTTTACTTGTAGTTCAGGGTTTGTAGAGAAGTGATGACAGCTGCTCTCAAGTTACTTAAATGGTCCTTATGTATCATAATTAAAAACAGTATAACTCAAGACCAGATATGTGTCTATGAATTCACTGTTAATATCTCCATGAAGAACAAAGTGGATCCCAAACTTCCACAGACAGATGGTCACATGTGAAGCCAGATTCATTAATCCAGTCAGCTTGTTTCAGAACAGGAAAAAGATGCACTTTAAGATGTCGTCACTTCAGAGAAAAAACAGCCCATATTGAAAACATTACAAGGTCCAAGTATATAGTCCTTTAAATAGATTTACTTGTGTTATGTTCTGTTTTTAGGTGAATTAATTGTTTTATTTGGTGTAAGGAAAGAATTTACAGATAAATTACAGAAACAAAGGCAGATGAACTTTTATATCTGCTCCTGAACTAAATAAAAGTCTTTTTCTGAAAACTGAGCTCTGCTTTCTGACAGATTTAGAGCAGTTGTGTCAGTCTGTACCTTTGTTTCACTCTGATCAACACTCCTGACTGACACACACACACACACACAAGTGTGTTTTGGTATCCTTATGGGGACCGTCCATTGACTTCCATTGATTTTAGTAACTAGAGTTATACCTAACCCAAACCCTTTTCCTAACCTTAACCATTACTGATCTATAACTAACCCTAAGACTAACTAAAACTCTATTCACACCATACCTATAAACCTAACCCCTAACCCTAAAAAGGGGATTCCCCCCCATGGGGACCAGGCTTCGGTCCCCACAAGAACCCTCGGACCCCAGAAAGATAGTAAAAGTCAGGAAACGGGTCCCCAGGAGGTCAGAAATACAAACCCACACACACACACACACACACACACACGGCACTTGTGAGGCTGAACCCCTTCCATGAACTCAAACACTACAACTGCTTTCTTGGATATCCAGTACTTTGCAATTCCATAAGAAATAATAATCCTCATCAACCACACTAAGTATTTTTCTTTATATTTATACTATATATATATAAAATTTGAATATGATATATACACACTTATTTGAATTAGGGCTGAACATCATTAGATAAGCATGCAAATATGAAATGAAAGTTGAATTCTGACTGTCTCAGATGTTATAAACCTACATTTTCCTCTGTGTTGTATCACCACAACACTGATTCTCAGAAACTTCCGATCAGAACTCACTCCACCTTTTTTAGTTTACTGCTGCTGCTGAGATCTTTCCTCTCAGACACACAGCAGTCAAGCTTTTGGAGTGGTGGACATGTGCCTCAGTCAGAAGGCAAGACGTGTTAAAATAACTTTCATATCAACAGTTTCAGACATTGTTTTTGTGATTATTCTTGGCTGCATCCTAAATTAAAATGCAAATGTAATTAACTGCATGATCACTTTAATAAAATGTATATTTCCAGTCTAGTTTACAAATTCATACAAATGTAAATCCAAACTTTTAATAACCCTCATATTCCTCCAATTTAAGCTTGTGATTGCTTTTTAGCTGGATATTCTGCTGAGTTGTTTACAAATGCCAAAAAACCTGAAGTACATACAGACAAAGCCTAAATCCATTCTAGTTCCTGTATATTACCAAAAAGGAAAATATTGAAGCATTGTGTAAATGTATCAGGTTCATGTCTAAAAGTTGAGTTCATATTGTTTTTATTATTTAAAGCACTTTAATTGTTTGAAATTCTCAAAATATGTGAATGTTTGCCTTGACAAAGACACACAATTCTTCCTTTTCTCATACAAATTTGGCTCATACTTTACAAAGTATTAGATGGTTATTAAATAACTGACACTCGACAAGGTTTTCATCAAGTCATGCATAAAATACAGGTTTTAAACCTAAGCAATCCTGTTCTGAACAAGTGGACAGTCAAGCAAAGCGGCTGGCGAACAGACGGTCGCTGTGGTGCTGATGTAAGAGCGCTCAGAGGCACTGAGACAAAGAATCACCACACTGAGGAAGCAGCTCCGCGGAGGATCATCTCCCCCACTGCTGGCTAGATAAAGCACTTATATAGGTGTGTGTTACATATTTATCATTTCCCTGGGAAGAAAACAAACTGTAATAGCTGTTTTGGGGATTAACTGAAGGGAAAAATGAAATTGTGATTATACTGCAAACATCCAATCAGATTATTTATCTCCTCTTTCAGACACTCACTGGTTTGTATAGGATCCAGCACTCAGTGGTAACAGTTTCTGCTGATAAACGTCTAGTAATGGAAACACAGAATCCTTGACAGCAATAAAACACCTGCTGGAGGAAATGAAAGAAAGAAACTGAAAACTGCTTTTTTAATTATAAGTCAGTTAGATGTGCTAATAAACGTCCCGAGTCTGGAATAATGAGCCGTTAACGACTTTACTGGCACTAATTCAGACAAGTGAGGAGACCAGGGGAAAACCTACGAACTATAACAGCCATTATTTTTCTGAATGCAAGCCAAGCGCTGTGAAGAGGAGGAAGAGGGTGAGGGAAGAAAAAGATTTATGCTAATTAATTTCTCAGTGGATTTATGTCTGAATGTGCACATATTCAGAGAGGATAATCAAAAGTTTTCGAATAAAAAAACAGTTTATTTGATTTGCAAGACAGCTGTAGAGGGAAATAAAAAATATATTTATAGAAATAAAATGTAATAGATAGAATGTCCCATTTCAGACCATCAGGGTCTTGGATCCACAGCTCCAGGCTGCCATAGGAACCTTGTTGCATATAGGAGCCGGGGATCCAGCAGCTAAACATGTTGATTAATAATCAATCACCGGATATCAAAAACCGATCACTGTAATGAGGATCCAAATGAAAGAAATAAAAATGACTGGCACAATCTGCATCACTATAATAAATCTGGCCAATCAGGAGCCAAAAAACACACGGCTAATTCAGATGATAGTGAGCGAGATGCTAAAGCAGATGACTAGGACTAAGTTGCAGTCTGAGTTTAGAGTTTCTTTGAATGTTTTGCAGGTTGTGAACATTTTAATAACCAGAGTGAGAGGCTGTTTATGAAAGTCTGCTAATATGACTGAAGTTGTTTAAGGTTGCAAAGAACTTCTGGTTGGAAACCCAATGAACTGACACTTGGGAGCCTTTTGTACATGATGGAAGTGTGAATAAACTGCAACAAATGTTCTGGTCTCAGTTTAGTCACAAAGTGTCTTAATTATGTCCTAATTTGCTTGAAATTTTCCCTCATTTTATTCTCCTTTTTTTGGTCCAAACTCAGTTTTACTAGTCACCAAAGACTAGATTAGCAGAGTGGTTTTCTTCACAACCTTCTGGTAGTTTTTCCCTTCATTTATAATCCTCTGTTTTCTCCTTCAACATACATTTTCCCCATCCAGCCCCACAATCCTGAAAGATTTAAATATCTCTCTGCTTCAACACACAAACAAACAGGTCATTACCAGGACTTCAAGTCCCAAATCCAGAGAGTTACCAAATAATATACAAGATAGCAACAAGAAATGTAAGAAATATGGCAGTTCATCTCCACAATTATTATTTAACTATCCCAGTTCCATCATCATCTGATCAATAACAAAGCCTGTTTAGGATCTAATACCCATTTCTGTGGCAGTATTTCCGAATAAAGGTTACTCAAAATCAAAGAAAGTCCTGGTTTTCTCAAGCTAAAGACTTTTACATGGCCAATAAATAACCAGAATACACAAAGTCCGTGGTAATGGTAAGGTAGACTCATTAAGGTTATTAGTTTCACCTGGTCTTTCTTCCTGTCCCAAGCCAAGACGGGAAATTTTATTTCCTATCAAAATAAAAGCTTGAATCCCGTAAAAAAAAAAAAAAAAGTTTAAAACTTCTTGCAGAGAAATGAAACTACACTCATGAAAAACTGTTCAAATCCAGTTAAAAATATCAGCCCATATTTTTTAATTTAGTCTCGAATTCAAGAGAAGGCAAAAGTCCAGACACAATATCCCACAACTACAAAACACAACAAACAAAAGAAAGTTAAATAAAATAGCAATAACTCACACATACAGTACAGACTAACATGCGCTTTTGGAGTTTTATCCAAATTTAGATTATTTGGATTGAATTACAAGCCGAATTAAGTCAAATTTAAGCCTTTAAATGTTGAATCATCTTAAATTAACCGTTACAAGTCGCACGCGACCACACAAATACAAACGATCAACGAAGCCAACTATGGCACCACTGTCCTACCAGTTACAGCAGCATCCACGCGGCCAGAAACGGTCACCACTCTCTTCGCATCCATCGTTGTTTCCAAAAAAACTCAAGACAAGTCAGTCACGAAGGCTCCTCTTCTCACGGCTACACGGATATTAATACTTACTGCTCATCAACTCCCCAAGTTTTAACGCTCGTGAGAGGCAAGCAGCGGAGGGAAGCTCGTGCACGCCGCTCTCAAGCGAGCGCGAGCGTACAGTGTCTGATGTTGTGACAGAATATGTCTCATGTTATCACGGTCTATTTTGTCTTTTTATGTGCGCAGTATTGTGTAAAGATTTAAATTGTTTATCATTAATTTAAACTAAGGAGCCAGACTTTCATGATTAAAGTTAGTTATTTTCTAAATAAATAAAAAAATTAAAACACAAAGAGAAATAATTTGATTTATGAAATAGTATTTCAGTATTAATTTTCTGAAACCTTCACATACAAATGAACTTTATATCATTAACGTATTAGAATAAACACACAGGTAATATTTATCAGCAGAATAATCTGTTCTCAGTCAGTTTAAACAATGATTTGGTTAATGCTGTTAAATTTGGATAAAACCTCAAATTTTTTACAATTGTATGTACAAAAAAGTGACACTTACAAAAACTGTTATTTTGAGAAAACCTTGAATTCTGAGGTGGCACTTCAGTTTGTATCACCTTGGTTTACATGTCAGGATTATTTTTTCCTTGACATTATGACATCACACGCGTATCACTTGCGTAAATCCAGCTGGTCCAATGAGATGTGATTTTGTCAGTACAGACAACAAAGAGCAGGAAGAAAGACGAAATGTATCCAGAAGGTATGTGATTTATTTTCACACCAGCTACGGACTTCAAACCCATCACAGGTAATGTATTTTTTTCGTAGTCTTGCAAACAGAAATCCATACGTGTCCTTTTATTTTGAATTTTCCAGGTATTTTACATTTCACGAATGCCGGATTTCCTGTCTGGTCCAATCTAAGCTGCCGAGCTTGACGCGTTTTAGAAGCGTGGTGCGTAAAAAAATAGAACTGCAACGTAATGCCCGCGACACTACGCTACTGAGACGCGTCTCATGCCCGCTGCTTTGCACGCAGTGGAAACATCCCATTGACTTTAACAGCGGCTATCGGTCGCGTATTACACGTCATTAACGTTACGCGTTTGTTGCTTGTTCAGTGGAAAGGAGGGGTTAGTCAGATCTCAGCGCCATGGCAACAATAAAAGAAAAAAAAGAAAACGATCTGTCTCCCAAGAGTCCAACAAAAGGGACACAAACATCTGTCACACTGTAAAAAATACTCTGTTAGTTTAAACATACAGTCGAATCATGAAACAGGAAGCTTGTTGTTAAGCAGACACAAATGTAATATGCAGAAAACAGGATCTCTAACTTTGATGTGTGCTTTGATCAGCATCTGCAAGTCTAATTATCTCTTTACACACATTTATGTCTGGAATGTACACAATTCATATGCAGATGAGACAAATTAACAGATGCACCTGGTGTTGATTTAGTTTCACACGACCTCATTTATCCCAGATTTAAGTAGAAAATAGAAAAAACATAACGGAGCTTTCGGAATTTTGCAGCGTGATTAATCAGGACAGTTGTTTAAAGTGCAAAGTTTACTTAGTGTTTGATGAATTGTCTTTTTGACTTTAAGCATCTTTTCGTGCAAAACTTTTAATAAGCCTGACAACTGCTTTGAGATTCACAGGCAGGAAAATAAAAGTGGCACAAATAGAACTTGTTTTTGTCACTTCAGCAAATATACTGTGAAATAATAATGTGAAGATTATTAAATGTTAGCAACCTGACTCAGGAATTTATCTACAATACTTTGGAAAATACTTGAACGAGATAGTGTTTTTTTTTGTTTCTGAAAATATATTCATTCAAACGATTCAAATGAAAACAATGAAATACCCACATCGTACCACTAGGTGGCGAGAGCACCAACATGAGCAATGAATAAAACTCCAGAGAAAGAAGATTCTTTTCTTTATAATCTTGTATGATTCTCTTCCAAACCCACGAAAATCCATCTTGTACCGCTCCAGTTAAAACCGTCTATATCGGTCCAAACTTTATCGGACCAATCATTGTGCTTTGGGGCGGGTGTTCAGGTATGATTGGCAGGAAGTGCCAGACAGGCAAAGTAAAACAAACATGGCTGTGCCGGTGGATGTACACATAAAAGCAGCTAATGAATCTGTTTTAGGACTAGAGACGATTTCTTCATTGAAAAATGTGCAAAGGTAAGAACTTTGATAATTTCTTGATAGTAAAGATGTGTTTTGCTTTTCTTAGTGGTAACAATGTGTGTTTTACTCCAGAATGGATTTGCAAGAGCTTGATTTACTGTGATTGGCTAATGACAAATCATCAGAGGCAGACACTTGCTGGTGCGTCCTCCAATCAGATTAAAATATTATACCTGATGTCCCTCCCTCTTATAGACGGCTTTCAAATGGAGCAGTTCCAGATGTTTGGGTGTCCCCAACTCGACAAGAGGTGGGGCTACACATAGATCTGGCAGAGCCAGGTTATGTATCAGCTATATGGAAGCCTATTTCTGCCACTGGAAAGTATATAAAAAAAAGACATGGTATGTCATAATTGTGAGATAAAAGTAATTATTCTGACTTTGAAGAAAATGAGAAATTGTCAGTTTTTCAAAGTCAAAATCCTTACTTTTATCTCTTATCAAACACAAAATCAACATTTTTCCTTAATAATTAGTTTGAATTAATTTTCACGCTGCTGTGAAGTCGAATCCATCGTCAGAAAGTTTTATCATTGAAGATTAAAAATTCACTTCAGCAAAAACAAGACTGCAGAAACCCAAACAAGCAGTATGATTGATCATAATTCCAACAGAAAACCTTCAGATTGTGAGATGTGTGTGAGTCTGCAGCTGTCGAGGTGGATATAAATAACAAAGCACCTGGCTGAAAATATGATGCTGTATCTGTCCAGATAGATGGCACAGGTGCTATATGTGAGTATGAGGGCATTAATGAGGGCATCCACTCCACCCTGTGGAGATGGGAGTGCTGCTGAGGGTTCATGCTTTTACTTTGAAAAGAAAGAGAGAAATTTATTCTATTAGCTAAAGTAAAAAAGAACCTATTTGCCAGGTTTAGGTGAAAATCTTTTAGCTAATTTTTGTAGCGCAAACATCTTTTTTGGCTTTCTAAATATAAAGAATTAGCAGTCAAAATCCTTCAGTCTCACACAGACTGGAGCATAATTCTGATGTAATGATCAAACCAGAATCCGAGCCTCCCCTGAGACCAACGAGTGTCTATTTCTGTCCCCGTTTCTGATGCCACCCAAAGTTTAATCACCATGTATTTGGGTTTGAACAAGGACTCTCTTCAGTATTTAATCAGAAGGCTGTGCTTCTATTAGCATGTTTCACTTTGATTCATCAAAACATACCGTTAGAACATAGATACAGTTCCTTTACTGTCTTTAAGACAGAACAAAGTGTGTGAAGTTCAAATCTTCTGACACTCCTTTGTGTTCTTCAGGAGCTGAAAAGCAGCTGATTCAGTCAGGGTTGAAGAATGAGGGGGTGGATTTGCAATTTCTAATCTATGCCAGGAAGATTCCATTACTCAAGATGTGCCCTTACAACCAGCTTTTGTGCTAATCAGACCTTCAGACACCTTAATCAGTGTGAATGAAATGAGACAAGGTGGGTTGAGCATAAATCTTATAAAGTGAACATGACATACTTTCACAACACAAAGAGGAAGGTCCAGACTGGACTCGGACATGCCTGCAGCGCTGAAGGGGACTCGACCCCTGCTGTGTACAGATCAGGTGGTGATTCAAGTCTTTTGAAGTGGGTTTCTATACAGTTAACATCAATTAATATTAGAGATGCACTGATATCGATTACATTACTTGTATCGGTTAGTTAACTAATAACATGAACTGATACTTANAAACGTGGAAACTCTCAAATAATTTTAATAATTTTAATTTTAATAAACCTATAATATAAAATTGCATATATAACAATGACATTTTTGAGATCGAGTCGGAAGCAGTGATGTAATTTATAGATGACCTGAGCGTGATGCGCTGTTAGCTTAGCAATCTGCTCAAAACTAAACTCTGTTTCTCCAAACTGAGCTCATTCGGTAATTGATCTACAACAGATTCAAATTTAAATCAAATACTTGATCCAAAAATGAAACATTAATTCTAACTCAGGATGTTTTTAAAACAGCTTCTGCATTACAAGTCTGTTCAGCTCCATCAGCAGAATAATCTCAGAATATTAATAATATGGAGTGTGAAATAACCACATATTTTGTGAGAGAATGTTAGTAAAAGTTTTGACCTTGAGTTTACCTTCTTGACGCTCACCAACTCTGAAAGCTAATTAACATTTTTGTAGAACGTTTTGGATGGTGGTCGTCATCTGGGCCTTGTGGTAAAACCTGAGCACAGGACGCAGGAAGAGTAAATTGTTTAGAAACATTCAGGTGACAAAATAGTTTCAAAACAATCAGGCCAAAATGATTTTAGTCCTAATTTAGCATGATGATAAACTCAGACATCCTCAGACTCTCGTTACAACAAATGGCGACGCCATCATGGAATATTTTGTGCCTTGCAGGAATCAACAAGACTATCGCTAATCAATGCTAAACTGCTCTTTTCCATAACTCACAGGAGTCTGAGAGTTTGTCACATCCAAGATGGCGTCGCAATATGTCTTTGCCAGAGTGAAATATGCGTGTTATTAATGTGTCATCAATGAAAAATTGATGCTATTGGGGCTGTGCTGTGTCCCTGCTTCTGCAGTGACTGGGGTACATCCTGATTACTGATCTGCTCTAACAAGTGGGAGATTCTTCAGCCTGACCTTCAGAACTTGAGTCCATCTTAAAAGTTCTGTATCCTGCTATTTTAAAGCTTTAAACATCTGGGACAGGTAAATATATGCTATGGTGCTAGCCAAGGTTCAGGAAGCAGCCATCAGTGAAATGACAGTCACATACAAACATGCTGTAGCTGGTTAGACGCGGGATTCTAGAGAGGAACTCCAGCCATATCTGGTGATTGGGCTGTTCTTTAGGAATAACTCTCGCAGCCAAAGGAACATTTTCACTGAGACATTTTTAAAAAGTAAAATACTACTAAACGATGGTGCTTCTTGCTTTGGACTCTCGCAGTTTGCACCTGTGAAAAAGGGGGCGTGTGTGTTTAATCTGCAGGAGCTGTGTGGATACGTAGAGCACTTCCTGGTTTAACATTGTTACATCACTATGTTACAGTCGTTTCCCAGGAGAGAGCGGAGCAGCTGCTCTGAGCCCAGGATTCAGGCGGATTACTGAGAAAGTTGTGAATTAGGCCAAAAAAACACTGGGATGGGCGGGAATCACAACATGGTTAAAAGCTCCAACATGTGGATTTTACATGACATAGGACCTTTAAGCTTTGTTTGGATGGATGGATCAGATCTTTCTTTGTGGCGTTCTGAATTTTAACTGGTTGTGAAAAGCTCTTAAAGACCTCAGCTTGCTGAAATGGATTTTATTCCTGGCCATTTTGTATTAGAGACTTGGACCTGTTTACAGTAATATTACATTTATACATGAATAATAGTTAATGATGCAGTTATGAAGCTGTAAACACAATAGGAAGTGTTAGTTTTACTGAAAGGCATTAACTATAACCCTTATTCTATGGTCAGATTCACTCTCTGCAGTATTTGTGACTGAAATGTTTCCCAGGCTGCAACAGCAGAACCACAGCTGTCTGCCTAATTTGTGTTTGTTTTAAAACTAGTTTGATTCAATTAAATCCAGTCAGAGTTCATCTCTATTACTCCACACTCAGACCATTCAAAGAGCGATCGATAACACACGAGATATTACAACATCAAATCTGATAAAAAGGTTTTCACACAGCAGAACTTGGTTCGTCTCTCCTGCGGTGATGTGGGCTGAGGAGAAAGGAAGAAGATGTCTCGTCTCTCATTACGCCGTCTCCTCCTGGCAACCTTACTTACCTACAGTCAGCTGTCAATCACATCCTGATCCAGGGAGTCAGCTGGAGACCTGAACACGCAGCGCACTCATCAAATCTACCAGCAGGCCGGAAGAAAAACAACCTGCAGAGCCCAAAGTCACTGCCAGTCGCAATTAAAGTGCCGCACCACTGTGGAGAGGAACCTGAGGCCACCTGAAGGTCAGTGAGAAACCCAATTACCTGCTCGTCATAAACTGACAGCGAGAAAGAGACTTAGAAGCAAAACAGAACCGAGTCTCTTTTCTAAAGGACGAAGAGGTCCGAAACAAGCTGGAATCACTTCAGCAAAAAACTTAGAATTAAGTAAATGAAACTTTTTCTCATTTATTCATGTTAGATAATCCACAGCTAACGTCAAACAGCTTGTAAAAGTTATAAAAACTATATTTACAGGAGACGATTGAGAGGAAGTTTCAGGTTCATCTTCCAACATGTTTCTGTTTCTACAACAGAAAATACTTCACAGTTTCAAGTGGTGAGTGTTTTATTACAGTCTGAGATGGAAAGTGTTGTTATACAGTAGTTTCATGTTTCCACAGACCAGTTTTTAGACTGTCGCTGTTACTTAAAGGCGCGGCTGCTCCGTTTTCTTTTAGCGTTCCACCGTTCTGCGTGACCAGGTTGAGCCCGTACGACTTGTTCTCTGGTTCCGTGCTGCTGGGTGGTCTCACAGGACCGCAGTCTTTACTCATGCTGGACAGTCCGGACGAAGGCGCCTGCTCTGTCTCTACAGTCACCATCCCCAACAAACTGTCACTTCCTTTATGGGAGAAGCGTGAGCGCCGCGGCGGGCTGGTGCTGACGCTGCTGTCCTGCTGCTGCTGGCTCTGATGGCGCTCCCTGTACGCCATGTAAGCCGCCCGTCGGCTGTTGCGTGCAGCCAGGTCATAATGATGCTGTCGCCTGTGGGAGGTGCTCTGCACGCTGCCCTCCACGCTCGTTGGCACGTTGTAGGCGTACTCTCGCAGCGCGGTTAGCCGGCTAGCTCTGTGCGCTCGTGCTCGGTTCTTCTGATGCCTGCTCGCGTTTATGTTAATTGTCGGGTTGCTCATTGGACGGAACAGAACCTCCACCGGAGCCACGTGCATTTTTAATTCGCTGTCTAGTGAATGCTCTGTCAGACTGCTGTCCAAAATGGCCGTGCCGTTGGCCGTCAGTGACGGCGTCTTGCACTGAGCCGCCTCTGCGTGCAGATTGGTCAGCTTGTTGCCGTGGGTGGAGTTGCGCGCGCTCGGGCCGCTCTTGTTAGTGTGCGATGAGTCTGAGCTGCTCTGGCCGCACTTGGTTGACTCCCCGTCTGCTTTGTTGTCAGACGCCGCCATGGGCGTCAACGCCACGCCCGGCAGGCGGAGGAGAACGTCCTCCTGAGCAGAGTACGCTTGTCTACCAGAGCAACAGGTCTGTGACCAGAAGCGCCTCATATCTTGTCTGTTGATGCAATGATGAGCCAACATGAAGGCGCTCAGTCCCAGCGCCGTTGCCCCGTACAGGCAGGTGAACACCAAATCAAACGGGTGGTCCTGTGATATCGCCATGGCGCCGAACACCCAGAGGGCGGCGTACAGCCCTAAAGCTCCCACTGCCCCCATCAGCTGGGCGGAGAAGATGTGCTCGTTCTCCAGAGCTGACAGAGGCACTGAGTGGGGGGGTGACGCCTCATGAGGCTGAGGGGTGAGGGGGTGACACTGGCTGCTGGGTCCCTCTGTCCCCGTCTCGCCGCTCACTGAAGTCAAATGTTGATGCTCTTCGATCGGTTCCTTCAGCTCGTATCGGCGTTCAGGGTGTCGACGCAGCTGCAGCAGAATGCTGAGGAAGTACATGCAGTCCACGAAGAAGATGAATCCCGCCGGGCCATAAAAGGCTCCGATACTCGGCTCCCACGCCATCCAGCAGCTAGAAGGGACAACCAGACGGGAGAAAACTCTTCAAACATGAGAAAATAATAAATATGGACGTTTATTTGCTTCTCGGAACAATAAAATAACAGCTGGGTTCAAGTCATCAGCTAATTATTCTTTCACTAAAACACAATTTTATGTTTTAGAATGATTTAAACTAGAACATAATTTATTTTAAAGGTAAAAGATCTAAACGCTTAAAGGATGATGTATAGAAAGAAACAGATGATGAAAATCAAAGCAGCATCTGGCCACTGGGTGGCGACATTCATCTTTATATAAATGTTTCTAAAAGTTCCACCTGCTGGTTCATGTATAATTATGTAACTGCCAGTTAACAACATCTGATGTTATGCTGTTTGGTTTGGACGTTTAATATTAATCTTGTTCTCAGGTTTGTATTAATTATCAGATCTTTAACTTTTGTTCTTCTTCTTGACAGACTTTCTTGGTTTCTGTCCTTCAACGTTTGTTGTTGAAGGATCAAATGTGCAACAAGCAGCTGATTTAACACATTTTCTTAAAAAGAGCTGCATTTACCAGCAGTCACAGTGGAGGGTTGGTTTCTCCCAAAAAGGGGCGGGAACACCGAGCAGAAGCTAAAGACCAGGATGTGTTGTAAGAAGTTACTCTTCAGTCATGCTGGTTAGAATAAAACTACTTGATGTGTTCAGACTTTCCAAACTGTTGAATTACAAGAACTCAGCTGTAATAAGAGTTACACTGAGGTAATATTCATAAAGAGTTGTAAAGTTTTACTTATCGATCAAACTTCTGATTGGTTTTTTTGTCTCGTTCGTTTGATTTATATGTTGAAAAATATGATTCAGCTGCTTTTTCTAGTAGGTCAAACTAATAAGAAGAAAAGTTTGTGTTAATGTTCTGATCTCAGTCCGGTTTGCACAACCAGTACATGTAGGAAAAGGAACGTCTGTCTTTTATGTTCCCATAAAAGCTTCAGAATCTTTGAATTTAAAAACGTCTACTGATCTGAACAGCTGCAGGAAGTGGGCTGGACGAGCGCTCGCTGTAAACTCAATAATCAGAACTTATTGGACTGGAGCTCTTCTACACTCATTAAATAGAACAGATGAATCAGAGTAATGCAGCTCAGTGCAGACACGTTGGATTGATTCAACTCACTATGGTGCATTCGTCTGGCTGCCGTAGTTCTTGATGTTAGCTGCTGCAGTGATCCCACAAACAATGATGGGGATCCCTCCGCCGATCAAGTAGAACCTGAAAGACAACGTTTAGAGTTTGAGTCTCACATTAACAACTGGACGTGAATCGTTCTGGAGTGGTTAAATCCGACCTGAGCATGGGCCTGGGAGGCGGCGGCGGCTCATCCAGCTCCTCGTAGCATTTAGCTTTGCGTGTTATCTGCTTGTATATGTTGCGTGCCGTCACGCCGACCCACAGAGCCGTAGCCAGAGTGGAATAATGCATCAAAATACCAACCTGAAAGAGATTACACAATAATCTGATATAACTGACTTCATTAGGACCAAAAACAATCTCAAAACACTTCTGCATATGTTGAAATAACAAATGGATTCATGTGATCGATGGGCAGGAATTTAAAGCAGAACTAAGTAAGTTTTTTCACCTCAATAAATGTTTTCTAGAGTCCCTGTGGGGGTAAACAAGGACTTGGCGGGGTGATTCGTGGGTCCCTCCCCTCCCTCCGGGGTCTGTGTCCTGAAAGCAGCACTTGCAACTTTCAGTGGATCGGACCCGACTAATCTCGCGAGAACAAACCTGCTTTACGGCACTCACACTCACGTACATAAATACAAGCATGAAGCCCTTGCCATTGTTAGCAACGCCACCCTTAGGAGCGCAAAGATGACAATAATACTCACCTGTCGAGACATTTTCTTGGTTTTGTTTTTCTTTCTTCTTGCAAAAGCGTTCTCTGCGCGTTGTTGTTGGGGGGGCGGCGGCGGGGTGGAGGGGGGTGGGGGTCTGCGGCGGCGGCGGGGGAACGTTACGACAGTGAGCTTTCACAGGGGACCAGTAGGGGGCGAGCGAGAGCAAAACTTACTTAGTTCTGCTTTAATCTTAGAATTTAGTTGCTAATTTGTTCTAATTTATCCACATTTTATTTACAGATTAATCCCAGTCTGAAGGTAAGATTCTCTTTTGTGTCTCTGATCAGTCTCATGGGTCAGAAGCTCCTCCCACAGCTGCGTCATGTACTTTTCCTCCAGTCGATAAAACAAACTTTGATGTGATCGTCAATTTTCCTCAGAGGAAACACAAAAAGCTGTTTCCTTTATGATTATTGGCCATAAAATTCAAGAGAACACAAAGTGTGTGTGTGTGTGTGTGTGTGTGTGTGTGTGCGTGCGCTCACAGCTTGGCAGACGCTCGCATTGTGCGTCTGATTGATGCCGCCTACAAAAACCCCACATGTGAGCGAGATGTGGAAGCAGAGGTTGACCAGCATGTGCCAAAACTTGCGGCTGACTCGAACGGACCTGCAAACAGAAACGAGCCAAACTGGAACTGAAGCAGCAGCTCATGATGCTCATGATGGACATCAGGACCTGATGGTAATGCATGTTACATACATATAATAGATGCTGTGATGTTTTCCTACCTGTGGTGGTAAATATAGCTGATAATAATGATGATGAAGCAGAGGAGCAGTATGATACTTGTAGCATAGATGACTGGATGTAAAGGCTGGATACTTGGAGAGAACTGCTCTACACTGCTGAGGTCCTAAAACAGAAATATTCAAACCTTTAAAATGTTTTTATTAAGGTTTTGTGTTGGAGAAACATCCTCCAGTCACCACTAGAGGGCAGCATAGTCAAACAAAAAAAGTGTGAGTGTTCTTTCAAATTAAAAGTGTTGACTTCTTTTTGTGCCGGTGAAGGAACCGCCTACCATGAGCAGACCGTAGTTGCCTAGAGAGTTGCAGGATATGGTGGTGAAGTTGTTGTGATGTTCCAGGATGTGGCAGCCCTCACTCCTCCACCCTCCCTGACCTCCAGCCAGGCTGAAGTTCCAGCTGGCGGACATGGCGTCCGAGCCTTGAGCGAAGCGTCGCAGGGTGATGTTGATGGGCGTCTTCAGGACGCGAGGAGACACACCGTCTTATGGCAAACGAAGGAGGAAGCTCATGTAACAGTGATGTGCTGAATCTAACTAACTGTATATAAACAGCTGAACAAAGCATCTTCATTTTTAAAAACTTCCACATTATTTAAAGTGTAAATTAGCAGATCAGGTGGGAAAAGAGGAAAAAAGTTGACAAATCAGATGATTCTACTCACTCGCCAAGCGACTGGTGCAAAACTTGATATATTTTCACTCTTCTTCACACTTAAACAAACACATACTGTATCATGTACCTATTTTTGCCATAATAACGGGGGTGGCCACGCTCCTTCTCTTTCCACCATCGACCAGAATGGAGGCGTTCCCGCCGGAGGTGAAGAACTTGCCGTTGCGGAAGCCGAGAAGGTGGAGCTTGTAGACGGCGTCATCTGACTGACCGGGGGCGATGGCCTGACTGAACAGGGACTGAGGAAGCTGCAGAGAAGCTTCTGTGATGGTGTTCTGTAGAAAAAAACAATGAATAACCTGGATTATCAAAGGTCTGGATTTATTTACTTATTATTTTTTTACTTACTATTTTATTAAATATCTTTTTTTTACTTACAATGTATGCATGTATGTGTGTATGCATGTAAGTGTGTATGCATGTAAGTGTGTATGCATGTAAGTGTGTATGCATGTAAGTGTGTATGCATGTATGTATGTATGCATGTAAGTGTGTATGCATCTAAGTGTGTATGCATGTATGCATGTAAGTGTGTATGCATCTAAGTGTGTATGCATGTATGCATGTAAGTGTGTATGCATCTAAGTGTGTATGCATGTATGTATGTATGCATGTAAGTGTGTATGCATGTATGCATGTAAGTGTGTATGCATCTAAGTGTGTATGCATGTATGTATGTATGCATGTAAGTGTGTATGCATCTAAGTGTGTATGCATGTATGTAAGTGTGTATGCGTGTATGTATGTATGCATGTATGTGTGTATGCATGTATGTATGTTTGCGTGTATGCATGTATGTGTGTGTGTGTGTGTATGTATGTATGTGTGTATGCATGTATGTGTGTATGCATGTATGTGTGTATGCATGTATGCGTGTATGTGTGTATGCATGTATGTGTGTATGCATGTATGCATGTATGCATGTAAGTGTGTATGCATGTAAGTGTGTATGCATGTATGTGTGTATGCATGTAAGTGTGTATGCATGTAAGTGTGTATGCATGTAAGTGTGTATGCATGTATGTATGTATGCATGTATGTGTGTATGCATGTATGTATGTTTGCGTGTATGTATGTATGTATGTATGTATGCATGTAAGTGTGTATGCATGTATGTGTGAATGCATGTATGTATGTATGTATGCATGTAAGTATGTATGTATGTATGCATGTAAGTGTGTATGCATGTAAGTGTGTATGCATGTATGTATGTATGCATGTAAGTGTGTATGCATGTAAGTGTGTATGTATGTATGCATGTAAGTGTGTATGCATGTATGCATGTATGTGTGTATGCATGTATGTGTGTATGTATGTATGTATGTATGCATGTAAGTGTGTATGCATGTAAGTGTGTATGCATGTATGTGTGTATGCATGTAAGTGTGTATGCATGTAAGTGTGTATGCATGTAAGTGTGAATGCATGTATGTATGTATGTATGCATGTATGTATGTATGTATGTATGTATGTATGTATGTATGTATGTATGTATGCATGTATGTATGTAAGTGTGTATGCATGTAAGTGTGTATGTATGTATGTATGTATGCATGTAAGTGTGTATGCATTAAGTGTGTATGCATGTATGCATGTATGTATGTATGCATGTAAGTGTGTATGCATGTATGCATGTAAGTGTGTATGCATCTAAGTGTGTATGCATGTATGTATGTATGCATGTAAGTGTGTATGCATTATGTGTGAATGCATGTATGTATGTATGTATGCATGTATGTATGTATGTATGTATGTATGTATGTATGCATGTATGTGTGTATGTATGTATGTATGTATGTATGTATGTATGTATGTATGTATGTATGCATGTAAGTGTGTATGCATGTATGTGTGAATGCATGTATGTATGTATGTATGCATGTATGTATGTATGTATGTATGTATGTATGTATGTATGTATGTATGTATGTATGTATGTATGCATGTAAGTGTGTATGCATGTATGCATGTAAGTGTGTATGCATCTAAGTGTGTATGCATGTATGTATGTATGCATGTAAGTGTGTATGCATGTATGCATGTAAGTGTGTATGCATGTAAGTGTGAATGCATGTATGTATGTATGTATGCATGTATGTATGTATGCATGTAAGTGTGTATGCATCTAAGTGTGTATGCATGTATGCATGTAAGTGTGTATGCATCTAAGTGTGTATGCATGTATGTATGTATGCATGTAAGTGTGTATGCATGTATGCATGTAAGTGTGTATGCATCTAAGTGTGTATGCATGTATGTATGTATGCATGTAAGTGTGTATGCATCTAAGTGTGTATGCATGTATGTATGTATGCATCTAAGTGTGTATGCATGTATGTATGTATGTATGTGTGTGTGTATGTATGTATGTGTGTATGCATGTATGTGTGTATGCATGTAAATGTGTATGCATGTAAGTGTGTATGCATCTAAGTGTGTATGCATGTATGTATGTATGCATCTAAGTGTGTATGCATGTATGTATGTATGCATGTAAGTGTGTATGCATGTAAGTGTGTATGCATGTAAGTGTGTATGCATGTAAGTGTGTATGCATGTATGTATGAATGCATGTATGTGTGTATGCATGTATGTATGTTTGCGTGTATGTATGTGTAGGTATGTATGTGTGTATGTATGTATGTGTGTATGCATGTATGTGTGTATGCATGTAAATGTGTATGCATGTAAGTGTGTATGCATGTAAGTGTGTATGCATGTATGTATGTATGCATGCATGTATGTATGTATGTATGTATGTATGTATGTATGTATGTATGCATGTAAGTGTGTATGCATGTATGTGTGAATGCATGTATGTATGTATGTATGCATGTAAGTGTGTATGCATGTATGCATGTAAGTGTGTATGCATCTAAGTGTGTATGCATGTATGTATGTATGCATGTACGTATGTATGTATGTATGTATGTATGAATGTAAGTATGTATGCATGTATGCATGTATGTGTGTATGTATGTATGTATGTATGTATGTATGTATGTATGTATGTATGTATGTATGTATGTATGCATGTAAGTGTGTATGCATGTATGTGTGAATGCATGTATGTATGTATGTATGCATGTATGTATGTATGTATGTATGTATGTATGCATGTATGTATGTATGCATGTAAGTGTGTATGCATGTATGCATGTAAGTGTGTATGCATCTAAGTGTGTATGCATGTATGTATGTATGTATGTATGTATGTATGCATGTATGTATGTATGCATGTATGTATGTATGTATGTATGTATGTATGTATGTATGTATGTATGTATGTATGTATGTATGTATGTATGTATGTATGTATGCATGTAAGTGTGTATGCATGTAAGTGTGTATGCATGTATGTGTGTATGCATGTAAGTGTGTATGCATGTAAGTGTGTATGCATGTATGTATGTATGTATGCATGTATGTATGTATGTATGTATGTATGTATGTATGTATGCATGTAAGTGTGTATGCATGTATGCATGTAAGTGTGTATGCATCTAAGTGTGTATGCATGTATGTATGTATGCATGTAAGTGTGTATGCATGTATGCATGTATGTGTGTATGCATGTATGTATGTATGCATGTATGTGTGTATGCATGTATGCGTGTATGTATGTATGCATGTATGTGTGTATGTATGTATGTATGTATGTATGTATGTATGTATGTATGTATGTATGTATGTATGTATGTATGCATGTAAGTGTGTATGCATCTAAGTGTGTATGCATGTATGCATGTAAGTGTGTATGCATCTAAGTGTGTATGCATGTATGTATGTATGCATGTATGTGTGTATGCATGTATGTATGTTTGCGTGTATGCATGTATGTGTGTGTGTGTGTGTATGTATGTATGTGTGTATGCATGTATGC
>SSNP01000020.1:5328484-5343484 GCA_006937955.1 Pachypanchax playfairii | reverse complement strand
TGTACAGTATGTATGTACTTATTCCTTCATTCAACACTAACAGGAAGGAGGTGTTGTTGGTCTGAACCGACCTTCTGAAGGACGGTGGTGGTGGAGCTGTTGGTGTTGCATTTGAACGTGAGTTGGCGGTCCTGTCCCGTTGTGCGCTCGGGGGTGGGTCTCTGGAACAACATGCAGGTCATACCGTTCCAGTCACTGGCTCTGACGGCATGGACCTCCAGCGCAATATTGGGCGACGTCTAGGAGGAGATCAGAGAGAGAGAAACGTCTAAATCAATCCAACAAAACAAAAAGAGACTGTTGGGTTAACTGACCAGGGAGAAGGCCTGCGCGGTGGACAGGCGGTAGGAGGCGATCTTCTGCAGGCAGGCGATGATGCGAGAGCAGGCCATGGCTTCACGCTGAGCCATCCACAGCACTCGCTCGTCAGCGAGCATCAAGTTACTGGCCATGCTAACCATCACTTCACCCAGCTGGGACAAGAAAGAAAAAACACCAGATTATCATTTATACCAAACAGCACATCTGGAAATCCTCGATCACATTCGACTCTAATAGCACCAACATGGATCAGAGATAATCTGAATCACATGACACAATAAACAAATCTACCATCTGTAAACGGACCCGTCTGAAAAATACTCTTATAAAAGTTAAATATATTATCATGACTGTGGAATTGAGACTTAAATCAGAGCTGGAAATAAAGTTCTTACATCTTTAAACTTCTCAACAAACTTGCCAAACTTCTCAATCATCTCTGCCACAAAGATGATGTCCATCTTGTCTGAGAAGTTGGCTGCATCGATGGTGTAGAGCAGCAGACATCGAGCTTTGGTCACAACGTTGCTCTCGTTTAGAGGCAGCTAGAAGAAAGATGAAGCGCACGTTAGGCAGATGTATCATGTGATGATTCAGTCAAACTCTGATTAAAAAGGTAAAACAACACTATTTCAAACAAACCTGGTTGATGACAAAGAGAAATCTAGTTGCGTCTTTCTGGAACTGACAGTGAGAGTAATCCTCCTCGGCCCACAGACCCTCCCGGCTGCAGTAGCGCCACGCCTGGTGACCTTCTGTGGAGCTGCCCGAGTATGCGCCTGCGCTGGATGGCAGTTTGTTGCAGGGGAGGTAGGCTCTGATCCCCGCCAGGGTGCGTGGCCATCTGGAGGGGTTCAAATAAAATATTTATCCCATCTGTAAATCCTTATTTATATTTACTCTATTTTTTTGTTTAGGTGTCATTTTAAAACTTCAAATCAAATATAACTGAATTTCATTTTTCTAGAATCCACATTTGATGATGTAACGGCATAAAAACTGACTGAAAGAAAATTGATTCTTTCTTGCGCAACAGTAACTTCTCATGTTTCACCACAAGGTGGTGCTGTTCACATAAAAACAGCAACACCACAGACTAATAGTTCACTTCTTTTTCAAGTTATTAGGCCTAAATTTATCACTTATTGAATATTATTTTGTGGTAATGACAGAAAACATGAAGTTCTGAAAAGTTTGTTGTTGTTGTTTTTTTAATGTGAACATTTTTAAATAAGATTAATCTTGATTTTTTTCTGTCTGGATTTATACCTTGTAACTTCAGGTTAGCCTGAAGATCCCGTTTGCAAATCTGTCATGATTTTTGTCTCTTTTCACATCCTGCAGTACGTTGTGTAAAGCTGATGGGGTTTGTAAAAAAAGAAAATTTGCACAAACACAAAAATTTGATGCATAAACTGATTAAAATTTGGGAGGAAAAAAGCACCACCATGTCAAATTCATCAGAAATTTGCTGATCTTCCATCTGTTGTTTTGATTTTTTAGTATTTTTATCTGGTTGTATACATGATTTCGAAGCACACGAAGTTTATGGTTGCTGTAACCCTAACCTGAACTCGCCCTTGTTGTTGGAGACGCGTTCAGGAGCGCAGTATTTGGCAGAACTTTGCAGCACCACGATGTGGACGGTCCTGGTGGTGTTTCCCCGGCTCGTCCAGACCCGACACTCCCAGTTCCCCGTAAAACCCGGCTGGATGTTTGAGATGGTGAGGGCGCTGGTGGAAAACATGATTTCTTAATTACTTCATCGGGGATGTAAATGAATGACAAACTGAAGGTGTTTCACACCTTGCAATCAGGGAGCAGTTCTGCACGATACGCTTTTCAATGAAGATGCCCTGAGTGGCGTCGGATTTGACCATGCGGCCGTTTTGGTACCACAGCACCTGCATGTCCTCCGCCACGAGGGAGGCCTGGCACTGGAAGGGCAGGCTGTCGCCCTGGAAGACAACCTGACGCTGGGATGGCGTGAGCTGGAAGGAGGGCAGCTCGAGTGGAGCGTCTAAAGAAAACAAAAATGACAAACACATTTTAAATCCTGAACATTCCGAGCTGCCAAAATAAGTCAAAGAATGTGCCTAAATTTCTGCGTTATTTGTCACTCAAGTCAGGCATTCCTTGTAAATATGTGCCATGTGTTTTATAATCCCTCAAGGAGACGAGTGCCAAACTGATAAGACATGAGCAAGTACAAACAAAGGCAGCGCTGGCCTGGGCGGCCCTCGTCTTATCTCAGCGTGTCGTTGCACAAGCTCCTGTTCTCCAAACACGAAGCGGCACTGATACCAGAACAGGAAAAATTAAAGACACAGTGCTCCCGTCTGGCTGCACCGCTCAAACTGAGACTTGAACTGCTGTTTTATGGGTTTATGCTCCATGTATCTGTACCACAGGTGAAGCGCTCCGGCCTGAGCGAGGCGATGAGTTGACCCTGGAGGGACTGAGGGTAGGAGCACTTGGTGTTCTTGACTGAAATGTTCTTGTCTTTGATCCAGCGCAGCAGCCACAGCAGGTTACAGTCACACAGCAGATACGGTGTCTGAAACTCTCTAAGAAACAAATACAGACTCGCATGATGGAGCAGCTGTTGTCATGTTATTACTTTTAAGACACTTTTAATGACATAATCAGAAGCAACATGTTATACATACACAGCCTTCAGAGACACCAGCCTGTCAAACGTCCCCCGAGTCAACGAAGAGAACAGGTTTCCTGAAACATTTCTGTGCAGAGAAAACAAAAAGAACTTGATTTAAAATCATCAGTAACAATTTATTACATTTAGAAAGGGGATCACACCGATTAATATAGCTAATAAAATGAATCAGCTGATTTGAACTGATTAATCAGACGCACAATGATCACAACTAGTAGCTCATCTTATGTGTAGATGTTCTTCTTGAGTGAAGAAGACAAAGTTAACTGTAATTTAAAAGTAAAGTTGGATAAAGCTTAAAGCTTTACTAAATGACTTTTCAGCTTTTCCCACCTAGTGGTTAAAAGCGGAATTAAAACCGTGTCTCAGACGGCCATTGCTCGAACCGGCTTTGCAGATGTTTACTCCGGTTTTAGCTCATTTCCTGTCTTGCTCACACATTCTTTGCCTCGCATCAGAAGACATTAGTATTTTTCTTTTTCTTTCATGTTTCAAAATGATGCTAACAAAAAACGAACTTGGGTCTGTGAGCTGAAAAAGCTAACTGCTAGCCTTCACAGGAGCTAATAGCGATGGCTGCCGGAACCGCCCACTCATGGTTACAACTTGAACCAGTCAAGTTGCTCAGTCTACTGTAAAACCATTGGAGGCGTCCAGAGTGTCTAATATGAAGCTGAACATGTTTTTGGGTTAACATCCACTTAGACCAGTTTCAAAACAGTAACTTAAAGTTTTAAAAGTTATTTAGTACTGCTTTAAAGGAACCAGCATTTTTTATTAACGGCGGTATCATCAGAAAGATGACGAAAAAAAAAAAAACTTTATGTAGTAAAATCCGGTTATTGAAAGAAACAGGAATCAGCAGCTAATGTTGGTTTCACGCGGCAGGATTTTCAGGCCGATTTTGCCCTGATTTTCCCGTTCCGACAAGCCCCGATTATCGGGACGGCTATCTCAATTCGGTGATATCCAACATGTTGGATTGTCTTGGGCCGATATCACAGCATGTGTGGTGTGTTGTGAGGAGAACTGATCATGCAGCCAGCTCAGTGCAGCATGTAGCCAATCAGAAAGCCAGGTGACGGGAGGCTACATATTTTTTTGAGTTTTTGTGGCATTTGTCAACCAGCAGCAAACAGATGTAAAGCAGAAATCACAGAATTTTCCGAGTTTTTTGGGGGGGACCCATCTCTTTGACGAGTGAAGTCGCTCCATGTGTGATGTGTGGTCACATGACACGATGAGACACCACACACGGTAGGAGCAGAACATCAATATGCCCTTTTTTTAGAGTATGTACAGTCTGAAACTCTTGCAACAGGCTTTAGAGTTTTCTAAAAATCCTAAACTGGAACAACCACAACACTCACATTACAAAATACTTACAGTCGGATCAAACTGTCGAGGCCCTTGAAGATGTCTCCATTCAGACAACCAATACTGTTGTTGGAAAGGTCTCTGCAATACACATGACATCAAAAAGTCTAGTAGTTTTTATAAAGACAGAATGTTTCTGAGCTAAATAAACTGTATCAGGATGAAAGATAGAAAAGCTGAGATTAAAGAGACAGCAGGTTTAAAAGAAAGCAAAAAAAGACCAAGTTTAACAGACAGGTTGAGGCAAAGGGCCCAAAAATTTAGCTGACAGGTTTACAGGTTTCAGAATGGTATTAGATCATGTCTGTATGAACCTGCAGGCGACCCAACACATGAAAGGCAGAACAACACCATGGGAGGTGATTAATCACCTGCGATTACTGTCAAATGCATCAAAAGTGCCTGTTTTTACTCTGAATCTGTCCTGACACCACGTCTCTGGGAAACATCAGAGGAAAGTGTCCAACAAGCCAAACATCCTTCAGAAGGAATCGCAGATAATTTCAGGTTTAAACATTGAACATGATGGATGCTGCTGCTGCTGCCGGTTAGCTAATGCGCTAACATCTAAAAGTGCCTGGAAAGATTAAATATTTGCTCTACAGCCATGTTAGCACACCCACTTCACATGTCAGTCCCACACAAGAAACTCTTTTATTATACCTAAAGGCACAATAAACAACTCTTGAAATTGTTGTTTACAAAAACAACTACCAGGATAAAATCTATCTGTATATGGGAAATAAACTCTAATAAGTAAAGAAGAAAACTTCTCAATAAGTAGCACATTTTCAAAACTAATGAATCTACATGGTAGAAGTTATGGATAGGACAGACTAATCAGAAACCTGCTGCTGAGAACTCAGTAAAATCACAATGTGTTGAAGGAGAATTTGGTTGAAACCCAGATGCAGACAGCTTTTCTTCTAGTCTCTTCTCTTTGCTTTCTCAGATTTCTGTTTGGATCTTAAATATCTCGATCATCTGGTTGTTCATCCTATGCGCTCTGGGTGAAGAGGATTTTTATAAAATTACTAATACCCAGTTTAAAAATCTCTTAAAAAAGTTTTTTTGTAACTGAACTACTTCTTACATGCAGGGCCGGCTCTGAGCATAGGCCACTCGGGTCATTTCCTAGAGCGCCATCTGCTGGAGGGGGCCACGAATTATTATTATTTTTATTATTGACACAAAGTAAAGGCATTTTAACTGTTGTTACTTTTATGGTTAATATTGTTTTTAGTCTGTTTTTTTATTGCACTGTTCCCTTTATAGTCTGTACTATTCTAGTTAGTATAAATAAATATTTATTGCAATATCAATCAGTTATTGAGTTGTGTTGTTTCTGTTCTGGATGGCAGGGGGCGCCAAAATCAATTTTCGCCCAGAGCACCATGCAGCTCAGAGTCGGGCCTGCTTACATGTTTATAAATGTTGAAAGTTACACCGAAGTTTTTAACAATGGATCGTTGAAAGACAGCAGAGGGATGAGAACACTGTCAGGGTCGTCAAAAATCAATTTATCAAAAAATAATATAAACAAAACTGAAGTTCTCCTGAGACAAAGTTTTATTTAAATTCTGTTGTGCCTTAATTTCCACACACGTGTGGCTTCCACATGTAAAGAGTGCTCAGTGGCACTCAGCAAGATGGCGGTAAAGGGGCTCGCCTTTTACCACCATTCTAGTGTCTCTTTCAGAGAAACCAATCAGATGGTGGTTGACTGTGTGAGGTTATTAGTTCCACTTGAAGGAGAAAAAATAACAGCCTTCTGCTGGTTTGCCAACTGGACTGAGCTTTGTGTGCGACTGGAAGGTTACGGCAACGCAAGAGAACAAATGAAGACGCTTTATTTTCCTGCATTTTTTCTCTCAATTTAAAAACTAGAATCATAAAATCTGGATCTACCAGATTAGAATGCCAAATGAAAACCCTGCGTAGAAAGTTTTTCAGTGCAGAACATGAGCTGCTGTGTCTGAAAGCAGAAGGTGTAACGGTGTAATGTGATTAAGTCGGAGGGGGGAGTGTCCAGCTGGTGGAGGAATGTTCAGACCTCTTTGGAATCAAACCTAAAACTGACAGTAAATGTTTTCAGAAACCTTCAGACAAGGAAAACACTACAGGCTTCATGTCTGAAGAAATAAAAAAAACTCCAAACTGTATAATATGAAACAAATTGTAATTAGAAATACAGCAGAACGGGTCAGTACAGATGGGAAACTAAAGACCAACATCAGCAGAGTCAAACTACTTGGTATATAAGAATTATTTACAAGTAGGTTTAAACTGTTGATTGCAGGATGCTGAACTCCTCCCTAAACAAGATCTGAAATACTGACTCCTCCCTCTTAATTTGAACTGAGACAGGAGGTGAAGACAAACGTTTCTGTTCTTAGGCAAACCCAAACGGAGGCGTCAGATCTCTGGGGTGATAAAGAAGGGGGGGGGGGGGCATTTCTAGTGACTTGGACCTTAGTGTGGCATGAATATACATTTAGAGGGGAAATGAGACCAGATCTGAGTTGAGACCCCCCCCCCTTCCCGCTCTGCTTTTGTTGTTCCACGGTAACAGCCAAGCTCAAGTTTGTGTTGGCAGAGACAGAGTATCATCTGGTGACTCCAATTCAAATTGTTTTTTGCTCCTTTCAGGCACATGTTCACAAAAGAAAACAAAAAGCAATTCATTTAAAACCAGCCTCCAACATAAACCCAGAGGATTTGACTTCCCAACATCCAGATATCGAAATGATTCTCACCTACAGCTTACAGACATCACACATACTTGTATGTACAGCAAAGCCCCCTCCGTCCCCCCGTCCCCCCCTCAAGAGTGTGTTAAACTATATAAGGCCTCATGCTGACGGCAGCAGTCTTTGGTACACGGCCAAATAAAACAAGAGAGTAAGAACAGACAGCTGCTTGGCCATGCTTCACTTATGGGAACTAGATCCTCTCTAAATCCCATGCAGGATGTTACAAAGAAGGACTTGAATCAACAGCTGCTTTACACACAGTTTATACAATCAGTCAGTTTTACCAACGTTTCGCTGTTTTTCACTTGATGAAGGAACAACTTGAAATTGCAGAAAACTCAAACCTTCTTTTTGGAAACAAACTAGTTAATTTAGCTTCTAACTAGTAACACTAAAGTTCTAAAGTTTTAACCCGACTGTAACAGGGTTCTTGCTGATTTTTAGTAAGTTGAATTTAAGACCTTTTAAAGACCTTATTAGACCATTATGAATGAAATTCGAGACCAACACGATGCATCAATAGAAAGTCAAATAATCCCCAAATTGCAAAACCTTTTATTCTCATTAACTTAGTTATCAAAGATTTAACAATGTATTAAAACAGATAAACAGAACAGTTACATTCCTAAATCAAGTGACCCTCAACACAACACTCACCGATATCAAGCCATGTGTCATTGAAAATACACATGTTTAAATTACAAGCAGACAGCAGTCACAAGACATGACTCAGCAGATTTGGTAATTAGCAAACAGTACACAAGCTACAAATGCCGTGAACTGAAAATTTGTAGCCTGCAGTTATAGATAATTAGTGTGTTTACATCGTACCAACACAGGTAGCTATCAGAGCCCCTTATTAAAGCAGACAACATCAAATCACATAGTTTCAGTCTATTTTGTATGACCAAGACTTCTTGGGATTAAACACATTAAAAATTAAGACTTGATATATGAAATTCTTGGTGATTAAGACTTTTTAAGACCCCGTGGGAACCCTGTGTAAGTCACCAACACGCTGCGCCTCACAACAAACTTCCACAGGCGGCTCTTTATCAAACCTTGTCCACCCCTTAGAGCAGGAGACGGACAACTCAAACTTTAGAATGGAACACAGGAGATACGTTCCGAGGGTTAATGACGACGACAACAATAATAATAATAATTAACACCAATCATAGTTTAATAATAATCCTTTACTTTATCCAAAAACACACAGGCTGCTATCAATAGCTCATGATGCAAAATAGATAATCAGTTATATTGTTGTTTTTTTTCCTCTTTTCCCACTGAATAAAATAAACAGAAAGTTCTCACCTTCACCTTCAAACCTTTACAAGCCTGGAACGGATTTTATTTGTGTGCAAAAGACAAGAATGCTTAAAATAAATCCTATTCACTGTGTGAACAGGGCGGTATGAGTCTCATGAATTGAATAGGTCTGTAAGTACACACAACAGTAAACACAACGTCACATCACGTGGGAAAAATCAACAAAGCTACAGACAGTACTCACAGTTTTTTGAGTGCTGTTAAGCCCAAAAAAGCGTCTGGTTCAATGAGACTGATCCTGTTGCTCCGCAGGTCCCTGCAGGAAGAACGAGACATTTTAGAGCAAGAGGAATTCAAAAAGCAGCAACAAATAATTAAAAATCCTACAGAGTTAAAAATGTCATTTTCAAAGTTTAAAGGAACAGATCTGAGATTTTTAAGTGTGGTCCTGTGGAAAGTTAATTAACAATTCATATCTTACACAAAATAAATTAATGCAACTATTCAACTAAAAATGTCCCAGCAGTTTTATAAACCTTTACATCACCATATATTTAGCAATACATGGTTGATGACATAGAATTTTATGGTTACTTTAAAGTAACAGACAGGAGCTAGCAGATGCACTTCCTCTGCAGCCTGAGGCACTTCCTGCAGGAACATTATACTTGTTTTAAAATGGAAGCAATTCACTTTGGTCCCACTTAGATGAACCATTTGTCCATCAATCTGATCAGAATGAAACTTTTGTTTCTCCAAACTGAAGTTGTTTAAAGCGCTATCATCAACAGGTAAGATGATCATCGTTCAGATCCTTTCCACAGAAACCCCACATGATCTGAACCAAGTTTCCAAATAAGAGCTGAACCATGTATCTAAACAAGATCTGAACCATGAATCTAAACAAGATCTGAACCATGAATCTAAACAAGATCTGAACCATGAATCTAAACAAGATCTGAACCATGAATCTAAACAAGATCTGAACCATAAATCTAAACAAGATCTGAACCATGAATCTAAACAAGATCTGAACCATGAATCTAAACAAGATCTGAACCATGAATCTAAACAAGATCTGAACCATGAATCTAAACAAGATCTGAACCATGAATCTAAACAAGATCTGAACCATGAATCTAAACAAGATCTGAACCATGTATCTAAACAAGATCTGAACCATGAATCTAAACAAGATCTGAACCATGAATCTAAACAAGATCTGAACCATAAATCTAAACAAGATCTGAACCATGTATCTAAACAAGATCTGAACCATGTATCTAAACAAGATCTGAACCATGAATCTAAACAAGATCTGAACCATGAATCTAAACAAGATCTGAACCATGAATCTAAACAAGATCTGAACCATGTATCTAAACAAGATCTGAACCATGAATCTAAACAAGATCTGAACCATGAATCTAAACAAGATCTGAACTAGGGCTTTAAGGTAAAATAACAATATATAAAGGAAGAATTGATTCAATTGATTAAAACACATGTCAGGACTTTGACCTGAACTTCTGAATCTAATTTGAATCCCTATAATTAGCAGATTATATAATAATTACGTCTGATATGAATTCTGTCATATCCTGGCCTCGTCGCTTCCCAGATCTTGATTTGGTTTCTTTTTTTTTCCTGAAAAATAATTTCCCATTAAATTTGGTCAAGCCCATAATAATATGAACAGATTATTCAGTGTGCTGACTAACCTTTGAAACCATCTAGTGACAGAATGCAGAAATAGACACTTATAATTATACAGTTTAGACAAGTATCTCTTTCAGTTTTTGATCCAACAAACCTCAGAACTCTTTTTCATGCTCGATCACTCATCACTGCAAACCTGCTGCTGCGACCCAAACCTCAAAGGAGTTTTCTGACTCACGCACATACGCACGCACACTTCATTTTTGTTGAAGTTCAAAGGTTTGTGGTCGCAGAATTCCTGCACTGCTCACCTGCACTGGCACTGACTTGTCACTCATTACTGCTGCAGTTCAAGAGACTTCCTACTCACCACCTGAACCTACACAAAGAACCACGGTGTAACTCTGCCCGTTTGATGTCCAGATTATTATCTACACGTGTTTACGGCCGTGAAGAAGTCCCAGATCAAACAACTATTGCTTGTTAAAACTTTTGATGTCAGCGAACAGAATTAACTTTCCTGTGAGTCGGTGTTTAGAGGGAAATGAGAAGACAGCAGAAGGAAATCAAAATTATTCTTGTAGCTAATAGCAGCTAATTTTCAAAGGCAGCTGGTGCATAAAGAAAAACTTTTAGTCCAGTGATGAGTCTGATTTGTTTTCAGGAAAACTTGTGTTGAAGCTGCAGTTGTTTGCACTTTTTTCTACGTCCAGTTCTTGTGTGTATTATTTTCTCCATTTTAAGGTATGAGGATTAAGACTGGTTCACAATGTGGGTTAGGGTTATGAATTGGTGGTCAGTGGTCATTAAGTGTGACAGTCAGAGCTTAATTTGTGCCGGATCCAGCCGGATCGCGATCCGGCACCTCCGCTGTTCGATCCGGAACTGATCTTGTTGGATCCGCATCCCCCACCCCAGTAATAAATAAATAACTAAATTTAATTAATGTTTTGCATTAAGAATTATCTGTTTTGTACTGTATTTTCATTGAATGAAAAACAGAAAAGTTTGATAAAAACGAGTGTAGATATGCATAGCCTATATTTGATTTTACACAAGTATGCGCAAACTTATTTTCCAATCTGTTGCAACTATGGTTTAATTTCTACATGTGTACATAATTTTAAATCATATCCAACAAGTTCCCTACTGCTAGTCTTAGCCTATTAAGATCGCTTTTTTGTTTGTACATTGCCACGGTATTAATTTTTGGTTGATGTTATAGTAAGAATATTCCTGACAACAATGCTGCGGTATCAGCCTAGGTTTCATTTATTTAAACATTTCGCCCCAGTACTACATGTAAACACTGATGTGGTCACGTTTTTTTTTCCGTTTATGTCAGGACAGTGTTATAAAATTAAAATAAATATGACCCTGTTATGCTCAAAGTGATGTTCTTTTTTTCGCGGAGGACGGGGGGGGGGTCCGTAACCTCGAACCTCCCTTTTGACTTGCCGGAACCGCCCTCTCTCTGCGTTCCGGGACCTACCACTTTACAAATTAAGCACTGGTGACAGTCTATTCACCTCTCTCAGGATCGGGACCTATGACAAGATTCAAGGAGTGTCAGAAATTTTCTAGCAAAATCCTAGAGTGCGATTGTTGCTGCAACCAGCATTTATTAATAAAAACTACCAGAGAATGCAGCTTCCTCATCCTCCTCCCTCTTTATAGAGTCTAGTAATAAACAGATTAACATAACAGCTTGCTTTTGATTCAATGCTGGACCAATCTCTTTCACACGTTTGCAACGAGATCCGGCAAAGGGACGTAACGCCTGGCATCTATTAAAGACCCACTCCGATCATCTTTTAATCTATTTTAAAGCGTCTTTAAATTATGATTATAGCATTTTTACCCAAAGTTTCTGCATAGCGGCAGTAGCTCATTAGAAATTTGCCTCTGTGCTGTAGGCGGAACAGCGCGGAGGACAAATTACACGTTGAAGTATAATAACATGACAAGCAGTTTTAGGTAGATTTGATTAACACTGTGTATTGGGAGATCATTTCAGATTTTAGGATCAAATGTAGCTTTTATCCTCGCACAAGTTTCCACAACAGGTTTTTATTAGCTGCTGTGTGTTTAGAAAGAATTCGACATGACGGGTATCTGACTTGGCTTTTTCATTTTTCTTTAGAACATTGATAATGGGGATTGTGACTGTTTATACAAAAATAGTAACACATTTGACTCCTGTAGATTAACAAAATAAGCTCTGTCTGGTTCTTACAGACTGCCGTCTCAGCTGTCACCCAAACGCCAAGACTCCATGCTCCTTAACACACCGAGAGCACTCTGTTTCCCCTCATTGAGAAGGAATAAAAAGAGTGTGGATTTAAGGTGGGAGAGATATTTGGGAAGGGGGGGCTTCAGCATGCACAGTGTGTGGGGGAATGGTGCGACTGACACCTCTGGCCTCAGCTTGGTCTCATTTCAATCACAAAAGCCTGTTTTGCGAATGAGCTTCAATAGTTGAGGGTGGGCCGTGGTGAGGTGGGGCGGGGACTCTGGAGCACAATGAAAGAGGCAAACTTGCACGCAGGTTCAAGCAATGACATGCAGAACCAAGTTTACAACTGAAGCGGCTCGTCATTCACAGACGAAACATACAAGAGCCTTTAAGGCTTTGATGGTGACGAAAACATCAAAGATTTTTTTTAAACTTGATTAAAACTTTATCCTCAAGGCTGGAGCTTGACAAACTAATCGAACTATATGAGAAACATCCTCCCTAGTGGATAAACAAGCTACGCAGATAACTGTCTTGTTGTTGTTTACTGTATATTAACAACAAAAAGAAAACAAATATAATAAGGTGGAAATAGACATGATGGTATAAAAACTTAAACCTCAGAAGAGATGGATTGAAAACTCTGAGTGTTAAGTGACATTTGACCCCAGAGACATATTTTGATCTAAATCATATTGCTAGATAATCACTACGTGGTTAACCACATCCAATTTCTGCATCATATATCTGCTATATATCAGCTTACTTTTTGTTTTTTTAACCAAGTTTTAGCATTAAGGGAAAAGAAACATGCACTTAAAATTCCATATCCATGCAGTCATGTGCGTATGTAGCCTTGGGTAAAAGGAGGACTGCTAATGGTCTGGTTATTTTATCTACATGAAGCCATTCCTGAGTGATAAATCACTAGTGTCCTATATGTGCAGGGCCCCAGTCACTTTCTAGTCTAATTCCATGCAGGAAAGAAACATGTTATATTAGTGTGAATCAGAATCATGTTGCTTGGCTTGTTGTTTTGCATCAGTAAAGAAATTCTAAGAAAAATCAACATATATATACACAGAAACTGCCAAAGTAAGTTCCTGAAACTTTACAGACAATGTTGCATTGGATGTCACTATTTGTAAAGCTGTACGTTGAGTAAGTCTATTTATAGAGCACTTTAACGTACAGCACGACAGCTGAATAAAGTGTTGTACAGGAAATCAAGAAATAAAGCAAAAATATAATAATATAACAATGAACACACACTTAAACAATAAAGCTAGGAAGAAAAATACCAAACGGAGATAACTACCAACCTTCTGGATCATTCTATGATTAACACTTTCTAATTTTATCTCAACTCTCCCAGAACGGACTGATACTCTTGACTGAGGGTTAGTTATGTTACAGATCCCTACTTATTCCTTGGAAGCTGGATGTTCCACTAGCATGAAGTCAATGTTTTTGTTTTACCAATCCCCCCCCACAACCACCACCATCTTGAGAAAAAATTCAACGCTTCATCTATGGGGTGATAACAGAGAAGAGGACAAAATATAGGCTAGTCACGGATTGATTCCCTGCAGCCTCATCACACAGGATTTCAAGTTGTAACACATTTTTCGGCTTTTAAAAAAAGCAACAAATTTAAGCGAGGACTCATTAAATGTTTGTGGTTTGAAATGACTGAAAACACCAGTTAGCTCAGTTTGACACAGTGATGTCATTACTTATCATTTGATGAGATCATTAACCTTAAACACCAAAAAATCATGAAGGCTAATTTATTCGGGACAAATTTCCTCTCAACTTAAGAGTAAAAACATCTTTAAAAATCCAGATTTTTCTTCCATTTATCACACTAGAATACTCAGCATCCCCTCTGTCTCTGCTCACATTTAGACGGTTTGAATTCTCTTGCAGAAACAGTAGCAATGATACTGTAGTTTAAAGAATCTGTGTATAACATGCCGCTAGCGATACGACTGGGTTTCAGCTCTAACTCTTTTATCCATTAGTAAATACTGTTTCTGGAAAAACAGATGTTATGTAAGTTATACAGCAGTATCCTGTGTCATCATGCCAAGTGGGGGAAGTCTCTGGGTCACGCAGCACCTGCCCTGTCTGGTCACTTCCTGATAAACACTGTTGACAGGAATATTTTCCTCATGAGAGGGTAGAGTCTGCTGGAGCGTTCACAATGTGAGGTGGAGTTAATGCATGCACTGGCAGCACGGGGACAATTTACAACTTCTAGTAATTAGAAACATCCAGCTAAAAGTTAGCCAAAATAAATTATATTCAACAGTCATGATGTCATTATGTTTCATCTTCATCTTCCATCTCTCCTATTCACAAATCCATCCATCAACCAACATGTCTGTCCGTCCATCCATCCATCCATCCGTCTGTCCCTCTATTCCTCCATCCACCCCTCCATCCATCCATCTGTACTTCCATCCATCTGTACTTCCATCCATCCATCCATCCCTCCATCCATCCCTCTATTCCTCCATCCACCCCTCCATCCATCCATCCATCCATCCATCCCTCTATTCCTCCATCCACCCCTCCATCCATCCATCCATCTGTACTTCCATCCATCCATCCATCCATCCATCCATCCATCCATCCCTCCATCCATCCATCCATCTGTACTTCCATCCATCTGTACTTCCATCCATCCATCCCTCTATCCCTCC
>SSNP01000020.1:5320984-5325984 GCA_006937955.1 Pachypanchax playfairii | reverse complement strand
CCACCCCTCCATCCATCCCTCCATCCATCCATCTGTACTTCCATCCATCCATCCCTCTATTCCTCCATCCACCCCTCCATCCATCCATCCATCCCTCTATTCCTCCATCCACCCCTCCATCCCTCTATTCCTCCATCCACCCCTCCATCCATCCATCCATCCATCCATCCGTACTTCCATCCATCCATCCATCCATCCACCCCTCCATCCATCCCTCCATCCATCCATCCATCCATCCATCCTCCTTCCATCCATCCATCCATCCATCCATCCATCCATCCATCCATCCATCCATCCATCCATCCATCCCTCCATCCATCCATCCATCCATCTATCCATCCATCCATCCATCCATCCCTCCATCCATCCATCCTGAATTTTACAGGCTGTACTTACAATTTTTCCAAAGCAGACAACCCAAGGAAGGATCCATTTCTGAGTTCTTGAATCTTGTTGTTGTTTAGAATTCTGTAAAGAAAGACATGCATTAGAAAAACAGAATTCGTAATACAACTTCATAATAAAAAACGACAACAGCTGTGAGTGAAAGGATAATTTCACATAATGTGATGCCTCCTTTAACCAGCTAAGGTGTCAAATTATCACCTAAAAAAGATCATTTTCAAATCTGGAAGAAAACAAGAGCTCCTCGTGGTAAACAAATCTCAGTCTCCAAAACAACAGAGAGGAATAAGCATTCATTCAGTGTAAATATAGAATCAAAAGGTGTTTTTTAATTAGGAAAAGGATTCTGCACAACCACACGCTGACACATAATATTAGGTTTAGCTTCTTTGTGCTCCAGCCTTCCTAGATTTTTAGTCAAGGCTCTAAATAAAACAGAAAAAAAAAATCAAAACTTCTGCCAAAGTCTCTTCTTTCTTAAAGGAACAACCATCTTAACTTTCACAAGTTGATCTACACCAACATCAATTGTTGACAACAAGTTACTTGAGACTTAAGATGAGATTTACCCTGACAGACTAAACTAAAATTAAGCTTAGAGGGTAGAACATGGAAATATTTGAGACTGGCTGCATGAGAGCACCGTTCAAGCCTTGTGATTCAACAGTTCATTAAAACAGAGCTCTACTGAAAGTCATGAGCCCCTTCCTTGGCTTCTTTCCACCCCTCCAGCCCTCAATAAAACGCACGATTTCTCACCTTCTCTGCACCACCTTTTTCCCCATGGCAAGACTGTGACAATGGTACATTAGAAAGAATTGTGACAACAGTGTGAAAACAACTTCCCTACACAATATGCAAGTAACAAGAATCCCCCAAAAAATTCCTAACAAATCCAATCTGATCATACAGATGAGCTGTGTACACCTGCCATCCTTATGGTGCGTTCACACCGGCCACTTTGCCAACATCAAGCAACGTTCATAACGCTTCAAGTTTGAGGCTTGAGAGTTGAAGCTTGTAACGCTTGACAGTTAAAAAGAGCGCCGTTAATTTACAAGGATCGCTCACAAAGCAACGCAGAGACTCTGACGCTGGTCTGACAGACTCCACCATAGACTTTACATGTAAACTTGATGTTTCTGACGTTGACGGTTGGGCCGGTGTGAACGCACCATTAGGATTTCTGTGACTAAGCCATCGTCTCTACCCAAGTCTTGTTTTAAAGAGATAAAAAAAAGGTCTGGATTTATTTCAAAAGGGAGGTATCTCTTCTTCTGAGGCCTAAAATAAATAAAACCTGCTTGAGCTCAAGCCAGGAAAAACCTAAAACAGGGGATCCAAATAAATCTCAAATCCTGCCGACTAAAACGGACATCATAAATTTCCCTGACATTTACTCTTCGAGAGAATCACCTTTAAAGTTTTCCAAAGTGCTACACAAATACATGATTCCAAGCTCAAATCTAGGCAAAAGGTGAGTAAAGATGACCAGATTTCTTTTTTTTTTGTTCTTTTGGTAATAAAAGAGAGATAAAGACAAAGTGATGCTCTCTCAACACTTTCTTTATGCTCAGGAGGCTTTTACGTTGAAAGACTTGCAGGTATGATGGTCCGTATCCTTTCAGCAGGTATTTAAAGACATTTTTGGCTGCAGCTGAACTCATAAATACCCTTCAAGCCTTTCTTTTAGTAGAGTTAATGGAAAAATCAGCTCAAGCTCGGGTGGAAAAAGAAAACGCTGAGCATCTACTTCCAAAGTAAGAGCTGAAGATATGCAGCACGTCCTTCATTCTCAACTGAATTCATGAAGATTTTCTTTTTAACTATTGTGTAAATATCAATAGTAATAAAAAAGAAGAAGAAAAAAAAGTCAAAAGGACTTTTTTGTAATCTATTCTAAATATAAATAAATAAATAAGTAGTCTTCCTGCACCTTCATCCAAAAATGAAGTCAAAAAGTTGCGCTAACTTTACTGTTATAAGGATAAAAACATAATAAAAGAGGATTTAAAAGTGTGGAACATTGCTCAGGTCAGGTGGTCTGAGATTACATGATCATTTCAAGGCAACGCTCAAATGGTTTTCAAAATAAAATGCTGTAAACTCAATCAATAAGCAGCTGTCAGTGTCTTGCTTGTGAAACTTGGTTTTAATCTACAGTCTAAATATTTAAGCAGAAACTTATTAGTGTGACCCCTCCTTTACACTGGACGTGTTGGCAGGGTGCAACGATTTTCTCGCGCAATCAGCAGCGCGTCCCTTCCTACCAGGAGTGCTTCACACGCGTCACTTCCAGCTGGTCCTGGAAGATCACGAAATCTCATTAGAATAGCAAAAACGCGCGTGATTTTGTCAGTACACAAAACAACAAGCAGGGAGAAAAACTACAACATGCATCCGGAAGGATTTTGAAACTTCCGGGTAAGAGCGCCTGATTTCCTGTCTGGTCCAAATTAAACCGCTCAGCTTGACGCGTTTTAGAAGCGTAAAAAAGTAGAACTGCTGCGTAATGCTCGCGACACAACGCTTCTGGAACGCATCTCATGCGCGCTGCTTCACGCGCAGTGGAAAGCGGGGGTGACTGGTAAAATTAGAAAACCTCCCTTATTGTGAAGCTAAGCATGAAGCTGTATGCTCTGATTACTTTGCAACTACTTTCCATGATGATCCTGTCATGTGCACCCAGTTTGATAGAAATCTGAAACAAATAAATAAACTCATGAGCAAATATCCAAGCAACAAGATGAGAGAGAACTAGTCTCAGCTCAAACTGTAAATCTGGCTAATTTACAGCACTCCGGTGTGTCATTCTGAAAGCACTCTTTCTAGCTTTCTTCCTGAAATAAATCCTCTGTAACACAACAGATTATCTCAGTCCAACTCAGACGCTCCTCTGAATGGATCTTAATTACACTTAACAAGCCCTATAAAAGAAACATGAGCTGGATGAGTAAAGAGAGTCAGACATTCCTGCAGGCACCGAGTTGTAGACTGAACCTTCACAATGAAACAGGTAGTCCTGCAAACACTCGTGCAAACTGCTCTCACAAACTGTCTTCGCCCCTCGGAGCTAAAGGCTAAATTCATCCCCTCGTAAGTTGGAGCCCTACACTGACATGAGTGGACAGGCCAGCTGTAAACACATTTGTGTCATTTCCTCTCGGATTACTAAGGCATGCGGTATCAGTTGGAGAGCACAAATCCAGAGAATGTATTACTCAGGACTTTTTTCCTTAACAGAGGGGCATTCATAGCAGAATAGCAACAAATAACTTCATGCTCTCAATGTCACGGTAAACTCATACCAACACACATCTCCATCGGACAGAATCCTGCACAGATAATGTTGTGAGGCGTCTTTGTTTCCAGTGATAACTCCCAAAACAGACTCATTTTTCCGGGAATAAATCCCCCAACAAGAAAAGAGGTTGTCTAAAGCTGTAATCGCAGCTAAAAACAAGTCCAATAAGGAGTTTACATCAGCAACCTGCCCTCTAACACTGAGGTTAAAAGGGTAAAACTACATTACTTTTACAGTTCACTGCACTCTCAGAAATAGAGGTACGAGACAAGGACATTTTTGTACCTATAGGTAAATTGTTTTAAAATGTTCCCTTAAAAGTACAATATTGGTCTTTAAAAGGCCAGAAATGCCCCTTTGAGTGTTCAAATTGATATAAAGTACAAAAATGGACCTGGACTACAGGGTACACCCCCAGCAACAAGAATTTGTTCCCTTCTTGTCGCTGGGGGTGTACCCTGTTAGTCCAGGTCCATTTTTGTACGTTATGAAGTTTTTCCACTAAAACAGTAAAATTATGCCACATTTTGAAGTCTAAAACCAACATTCTGAAACATAATATTGAAAATGATGGATGAAACTTAATAAAATGGAGATTAACCAGCCTTGGCCAGGGTTGCAGGTGCAGTTGAAATGGTACAAATTTGTACTTTATATCAATTTGAACCCTCAAAGGGGCATTTCTGGCCTTTTAAAGACCAATATTGTACTTTTAAGGGAACATTTTAAAACAATTTACCTATAGGTACAAAAATGTTCTTGTCTAGTACCTCTATTTCTGAGAGTGTGCTTATTTATTCTACTCAAATAATTTTTTTGGTTTGGTAAAACTATAAACACAAAAGCTCCACAGCTTCATACAATCCATTTAGTGAAAGGAGCAGGAAGAAGCAGAATCTCATATGACCCGCCTCTTTCTCAACAACTACACCGGATACAGATGGAAGTACTTACATATATTAAAATGACGTAAAAATCAACTAAAGATTTAATCAACAATCCAAATTATTTGTGAATAAGGTCATAAGATTTTATTATTTTATGTAAAACATCTGTTTTAATGTAGTTTGTACAAATAAAGCTTTCGCTTCTTCAAGCAATTTGAGTTCAGAACAAAAAAACTTCTGTAAATTATTTGGCAATAATTTTTACTTAAAGCAGAACTAAGTAAGTTTTGCTCTCGCTCTCCCCCTACTGGTCCCCTGTGAAAGCTCACTGTCGTAACGTTCCCCCGCCGCCGCCGCAGACCCCCCCCTCACCCCCCACCCCCTCCACCCCGCCGCCGCCCCCC
>SSNP01000020.1:5291422-5320974 GCA_006937955.1 Pachypanchax playfairii | reverse complement strand
CACCCCCTCCACCCCGCCGCCGCCCCCCCAACAACAACGCGCAGAGAACGCTTTTGCAAGAAGAAAGAAAAACAAAACCAAGAAAATGTCTTGACAGGTGAGTATTATTGTCATCTTTGCGCTCCTAAGGGTGGCGTTGCTAACAATGGCAAGGGCTTCATGCTTGTATTTATGTACGTGAGTGTGAGTGCCGTAAAGCAGGTTTGTTCTCGCGAGATTAGTCGGGTCCGATCCACTGAAAGTTGCAAGTGCTGCTTTCAGGACACAGACCCCGGAGGGAGGAGAGGGACCCACGAATCACCCCGCCAAGTCCTTGTTTACCCCCACAGGGACTCTAGAAAACATTTATTGAGGTGAAAAAACTTACTTAGTTCTGCTTTAATTAACCAAATCTTTCAATTTCAAGATGTGACTTAATAAGCAAGTTGTTAGTGTGTTCTTACATTTACATTACAGCTATACAAAATATAGTATGTAATGTGTATGACATACCAGTGGATTTCTGTAACTCATAGCACATCTGAAATAGTAAAGTCTTTATTAACTGGCATTCAATAATATTATCTATTTACATAAATAACCCAACACAGCCCCAATCTGCTCGTGGCTCAACAAGAACCTTCCATATGAGGATTAAAACACCACAAACTTCTGAAAGACCTTAAAAATATTTATTACCAACCAACTTGCTTCACACAAAACAGTCTGTTAATTTGCAGACATAACACTTAGCGGGAGTTTAGATGTTTATGAACTGCTCTTTCCAGATCACAGGAAACAACGTCTGGTAATAATCAGTGGTGCGTTTGTAATAGTCGTTAAAAACCTGACAATGAAGTCTATGTAAGAAACAGAAGACTGACTTATAGTTGAAAGACAAATTTAAGCTTAAAATAAAATCTTTTGTCTGTTTTATTGAAAAGGTTTCACTCTTTGTTGAGTTGTGAGATGTTCAGCTCCATCATAGTCACACCTAAAATGAAATAACCCATTAACATAAAGCTGAAGTCTAAGTTTGACAATGTGACTGCAGAATGAAGAACTTTATTGCTTTTCTGAAAACTTTACATCTGACTCCTCGGCTTCAGATTACTTCATTCCACTGCCACTTCATACTTTAGCTGCTTCAGTTGCTACGCACCCAAACATTCATGGGTTTGAAACCAAACCTCCAGCCATGGGGCACAATCCAATAGGGTTGTCAGGATAGTCTAGTTTCAAACTTGATACTTATATATATATAAAACAATTTTTGGTACTCCAGAAAGAAACAAAATATTTTATTTCGATTTAATTAACTATCACTTGAACTTTTTTTCCACTTGCAGCTCTGGTGTTCCTAATAAAATCTTTATGACACCTGAACAATAAGAAGAAGAACAATATTTCATTACTCAACATAATACTTTTGGTTTTATCTATGACTCTGAGTAAATTAACTGTATATGTATTTGTTTGTGTACTTGCTTATACCTGAGAGGGGTTAGGCGGAGCTTGTCCCTAGTGTCCACTGGGTGAGAGGTGGGAGACACCCGGACCAGGTCTATATTTCTAAATAAATTTATTTGATTTTTATCCTGTCCTGGAAACGTTCAACATCAAACACCAGAAAAATAGTCTTATAGCTGATCACATGAACAAAGACTCCCCCTTCTCTTCCTGGTCTATTATTGGCTTACTGTTGGACAGTGGAGCAGCTATTCAGCTAGTCTTTTGCCCATATACCCAGGTCAGATGACCAATTAGCACACCAGGATCTCTACAGTCCTGTGTATGAAACCCAGCTGAGGCCTCTTCACTTACAGTTTGCAAACATGCACGTGTGGGTTTTCTCCAACGTCCACTCACATGCTAAAAACACACGTTAGGTTGAAAATAGACCCCAGATGTGGGTGTATGGTTGCTTCTCTTTATATAACCCCTGGCGACCTGTCCAGGGTAAACCCCACCTTTCAGTTGATGATCCACCCTCCAACCCATCCTGCACATGAGCAAGTGGGTACAGAAAACAGATGAATGGATGAACTCTCATAGCATTAAAAAATACAATTCACCTTAACTCACTTGAAAGTAGCACGGCACTGTGTATATTTCGAGCCTTTAATAGTCTTTTGGCAAATTGGACTAATTTAACTTCACTTGTGGGTCTGAGGCATACAAAGGTGTAAAAGTATTGTTATTACACAGATAAACATGACTTCATCAGTCACTGTGACATCCTGAATTAAAACCTCCAAACAGGGTTTAATGAATATCCTGTGAGCTTTGATAAATGCTTTGCAGATGTGGTGTCATGTGTTTAAAAGTCTGCCACAGCTGGTTCAGTGTTTGGGTGTGCAGTCTGTGACATGTATACTCACAGGGTGACTGTTCTGTTGGGGAAGGAGTCCGGAGGTAACACCTGTTCGAGCTCCATGTTGCTGCAGACCACCTTCCTGTCGGATGGCAGGCTTTTCCCACCGCTTTTCGGTCGTTCCTCCAGTGTTTTGCAAGCGAACTGTGCCGTGGACTCACACAGCAGCAAAAACACCAAGAGCTGCAGCCAAACTACCCCCATTTTCACACAGTAAACCACCGCAGCATGTGAAAAAGAGAGGAAGGTTGGATGGTAAACAGGGTAAACGATTGGCTCAGACTGAGAAAGAGAGTGTAGAGGCAGAGAAAAATGAAATCTCTGCCAGCAGTGGTGTGTTTGGCTCAAGTGATCCTTCCTCCTCCATTTCTCGCAATCCGACCGAGGTGCCCTTCTTTGTTTGGCAAACGACTCATTTAGAATTCTAATTCCATCCAGGCGAAGCGTTTAGCTGCTAAAATATAGAAATATATATCCAACCTAGTAAAAAATAGATTTTCTTCGCTTGCTAAATAACATTCCTGGTTAAGGAGAGTCTCTTTGTTGCTCCTAGCTTGTGTCCAGGTCGGGAGGAGGCTCCACTCAATCCAGGTTATCAGCTCCAACTTCAGGAAATGCCTTTCAAATGCTCACTTCAACTCCTCGATACTTTGGACCACATAACTAAAACAAATTCGAGTACGCCATCCACCGAATAGTGCCAGGAAATGACTTTCGCAGAAAATCTTTAAACAAAAGAACTTTCCTCGCTTCAAAAACGTTTTAAAATCTCGAAAAACAACCCAAAAGTAATAAATCCGTGTCCTGAAGAGTTAAGGTACGTGTAACAGTTGAAAAATGTATTTAAAATTAACTCCTAAACTAGTCTTGAAATACAAAGTTACGTCCCCTTATGGACGTCCTTTCCTGATGTCACACTGAATTGTGTGATCAAGGTAAGTTGGATCCAAAACCACATCCGCTTTGCGTTTCAAAATAAAACTGTCACAGACGGAGCTGTATTTCAGCGGAAGTAAAAGCAAAGCATTAATTTCACTTCTTGACAATTTAATCTATCAGTCTGACTAGAATTTTAACATAAACCTCAGTATGATTGTTTAGATTCTCTGTTGTCCAGGACAAGAGAAATCTCAACTTTAAACAAATTACTGGACCTCTTTTCTTTCTTTTTTTTTTTTACTTTTAAGATAAAATTTTATTATTGGCCCACTATTTTTAAACAGTGCATTCATCTAAGGAACCTAAAAACAACAAAAAAATTAGATTTTTCGATTTACTAATATGGTAACAATTTTTTAAAGTGTTCCTAAAATACAAACCGTAAAATGACACTTCAACAGCAGTACATACTGTACATCAGTACAATTAATAGCATATTTATCCCAATAACAACAAATGTATAATTGATATGACTAAGCTTCTGAGAGCTCGACCTCTCTAAACGGTTTAGTATTTCATTTAAAAAAAGAAAAGCGGTAGTGGATCCTACATTCAGTTTACTTCTGTTCTAACATTCACTGTTTTTAATGTTTTATATATTTTCAATGATGATTAATCAAAGGTGAATGGAACATGGTTTTGATTCTCAGCTGATGTCAGTGTTAATCCCGTGCTTTTCACTATATCATCTATTGTGGGTCTTTTTCATTCAGAATTAATGTCAGAGCAATTTTCTGATCAGGCTGAAAGTTATTAATCCTTAACATTAAATTCTGCTGTGTGGAGTGTGAAACATTAATGATGTGTTGTGAACTTGTCAGTGAATCTTTACAGACTCAAACAATCCTGTGGAGTCAGGAGAACGACACGTTTTCAGGCTTATGTTCACTTCACATAGCCATAAACCTTTTCACAATAGAAAATTGAATTTGTACTAAAAGGTCAAGCAAATCAGAACCACACAGCCACCACCCCCACCCAGTCCCACTTCCATATAATTCCCGGGTTTAAGACCTCATGTGACTTTGTCTTTTTAAATCTACTAACTACACTCATTGATACACTGAAAAAGAAAAGGAGCTGTGATAAAGAATCTGTTGTTTAAGTGAGAGCGTCAATAAGAAAGTATAAAATCTCTGTTCTGTAACAGCTGTATTTGTGGGGCACACACATGAATAACAGTAAAAAATATTAGTATAAATACTATTTAACATCATCTTCTGGAACAATTCAGTTTGTTTTTTTTACTTTATTTTCAGTCTGTTTCATTCTGCTTAATTGCATTAAACTTCGGTTGTATACACTGAATAGATGTTATTAACAAATGCTAGTTAATGCCATTACAGTTGAGCCCAAAGTGACTTCTTTATTTAATTTAATCTTTGAAGCTGTTCATTCTGCCTCCAAGAGGGATGAAGGTGCATCTGCAGCTAGTTCTTCTTGTTGCTGTATGTATATTCATTTTAAATCTGTGGCACAAAAGACCAAGAGGGGAAAGAAAAAGATACAGAAAAACTCAAACTGCCCCTTTTGCACAATAAATAAAGGTAAACTCTTGAATCCTGCTGTACATATAACATAATCCCACAATATGAAAACTGATTTGCATCCATAGAAAAAACAAATAATCATATTTTCAAAATAAAACATATATACTGGCTGGGTATTTGTTTTGGGACTGGCAGAAGGAAAAAAACAATTTTATTATGTTTAATTTTACAGAATTTAATTGCAAAGCAGGTTGTGATAATTTTTTTCAGCTGTTGGTAATGATTATGATTTTGTCTAAAAACTGATTCCATTTGATGTTATCTGATAATTAATGTATTTTATAAGTAATATTGTTGTTATAGAGACAATAAAAAAGTTGTGGTTTTTGGGCTGGAGAACTGTTGGAACAGTCTTTTATTTTGGAGGGCATTAACTTTGGCCGCTTCTTCCTGTTAAACGCAAATCTTTTCTTTCCACTGTCGCGCTAGGATGAGGGATTTTGTCAAAATGAAGGTTCAGTGTAACCTGCTAAATTTCATTAGAGATTAAAATTTTTGTTTTTTATTTATTTGTTTTGAAACATGCTCCACAATTACAAAGAAAATGTAAATTTTTCCACAAGTTTGAAAAAAAAGTAGGCCTAACCTTCTTCCTACCGCAATCCTAAAATACACCAATCACATCTTATGAATTAAAAAGAAATTAAAAGGAAAGGAAAAATATGACAGAACAAGATTAACACAAGTTTTTAGTAATTAAAGACGTGCCAAAAAAGTTTTTTTACACATCAATATCACTTTTCTGCCATTCTTACTGGGATAAAACTATTGTTCTTTATCTTTTGTATTTATCTAGAATTAGTTTTTATATGTTCTTGGTGTTGTTTTTTTTCTTAGATCACCAGACAGTTCTATAATTTAACCCCTGATGTTTGAATACACATACTTTTTTAAAGCTGTTTTTACACAAGGCCTTTTAAAATTTACTTCTTTTCTGACTAAATATTTTCTTCATTCCATCTAGAACCATGTTGTCCTGCTTTAAATATTATTTTTGCTGTTTTAAACTGAACCAAATCAAGTTTGAGTTTTGATAAAGAATTTATTGGTGTGATGCTGATATTCTGCATTATTGATCATCGATTTCTCATTTCTGCATGATGTTTATTGTTTCTGCCTTGAGGTGACACCGTATTGGGTAAAGCCAGCCACATGACATTCAGACCACGCCCACTCCATCCGACTCTTAGGCTGTGTGATAAACATGGCTGCTTTGTGAGTTTGTCGAGCGCACTGAAATCTGAATTTAGCTTTAAAAACCCACGAGAGAGAAATAGAGAGAATTGACCTACTTGTGTGGATTAAGCTCAGAAAGTATGTTCCCGCCAAACTTTGCATGGGGTGCAGCAACTTCAGCCTATCAGATTGAAGGTACAGTACGTGGTTTGATACGACAGAGGGAGACAGTACGTCTTATTTAAATTCAAAATACACGTTTTATTTTGCAATTCGGTGGCTAACTTCGTCATGTTTTGTTTTGTAGCTTGTCATGCATATTTATTTTGCACTTGTCTCGTTAAACAGCTGCTGGAACAATTGACCTTAAATACACCCGGAGAAAAAAAAAAGACAATAAAAGTCGTTCAGTCTGTCTCTTTGAAGCTAAAACATAAAGGAATTGGGGTGGATTGAAATTTTTGACACTTTGCTGTGGATATAAACTGAAAACCTTCAAAGTTCTTCCCTCTTATCAGTGGGAACAAATGTTATCATATAACCATAAATGTTTACTATTATTATTGTGTCTTTTATGAGCTCTCTAATCTTAGAATCTGATAATGACTCTAGAACATTACCAAAGAGCAACAGATAAGACTTATACATGAAGACAATTAACAATAGTAGAGATCATCTCGAGAAAATCACAGAATTCTCTGAAAACTTTACAAACTTTAAGTTGCAGCTGTTTCATTGTTGAGCTCATTAAATGCAACAGTTTGAATCTGCTGGTTTAGGCGGCTGGCAGGCGGATCGAAAGGGACCGAGTATCTGGGACACGTTTTGTCACAAGAAAGGAAACGTGTTCGAGGACCAGGATGGAGACGTGGCCTGTAACAGCTATGAGCTGTGGCAGAAAGACCTGGCATGTATCCAGCAGCTTGGACTGACGCACTATCGCCTGTCTTTCTCCTGGGCCCGCCTCCTGCCTGATGGGACGACACGGCACGTCAATCAGAAAGGTATTTCCGCTGACTTGAAACAACTCAAAGCAAATTACACCTGTTAAGATCTTATCGTTTTTTCCCTACAGGTGTGCAGTATTATAACAGAGTGATTGATGATCTGCTGGCTTGTAATGTATCACCAATGGTCACGCTGTACCACTTTGATCTGCCTCAAGCTCTGCAAGATCTCGGCGGTTGGAAGTCGCCTGAAATAGCAACTCATTTTGACCATTACGCCAAGTTTTGCTTCCAGACATTTGGGGATCGAGTCAAACTCTGGATCACGATCAATGAGCCTCAAATTTGTGCCAAACTAGGTCACGAAGAAGGCCTCCACGCTCCAGGGTTAAAAGAAAAAGGCATCGCCGCCTACCTGGTGGGGCACAACATGCTGCGCGCTCACGCTATGGCATGGCACAGCTACAACTCCGAGTACAGATCAAAGCAGAAGGGCGCAGTGTCTGTAGCTCTCTACAGCGACTGGTTAGAGCCGTTAGACCCGAGCTCTAATGAGGATGTTGCTGCTACCGAACGGGCACTCGCGTTCACGCTGGGCTGGTTTGCTTGGCCTGTGTTTGTCAATGGAGATTACCCCGAAACCATGAGATCAGCCATAGAAACCCAAAGCAAGAAACTGGGACACGGCGGTGCAGCTAGACTGCCCAGGTTCTCTGACGATGATCCAAACATTCTGGGAACAGCTGACTTCTTTGCGCTGAACTACTATACGTCTAGGAAAGTCAGAGCAGGAGGTGGCGGACAAACACTGAGTATGAAGAGCGATCTTGATGCAGAGGAACTGGTGGATCCGTCCTGGCCCATTTGTGGAGTGTCCTGGCTGGCCGTACTGCCCCATGGTCTGAGAAAACTTCTAAAATACATAAAGGTTACACAATCTTCTAGTTTTGATTATTTTAAAGAGATAATCTTTTTTTCCTGTCTTGATAGACGCAACACTTAAAGTATTGTTTCAATTTATTTCACAGTAATCTGTTTTAAACCGCTTTAGAAACACACCAATGCTTCATTAGTGCTGTCACAATTTATGGAACTGTTACTTTGTTGGAAAGTGTTTGCAAACGAGCAGTTTCCTGTTGTTACGACTCGTTGCGGGCCATTAGTTTGAACCTGGCGCTAAATGGCACATTATAGACCGATCCATCACCCGTCTGAATGCTTGACAACCGTGAAAATCATTTGCCCTGTAAAACTTTTCAGGAAGCATTCAACAACCCGACGGTGTACATCACAGAGAACGGCTTCTCTCAGGTGGGCCCGCTGCAGATTGAGGATGTTCAGCGTTGTGAGTTTTACAGCAGCACCATCATGGAAGTGGCTAAAGGTAACATCTGATATCTAACCTCTGCTCTATAATAGCAAGAGAATGACGACAGGTGCAGCGTTTAGGGATGCAAATGATAAAGTATTTTACAGCTGAACTTTGGATCAATTCTTCTACTTACTGGACAATTATTTTGGTGTCAGAATGTAACGGCTTAATTAACTTGTTTCAGGGATCTTTTCTTTAACAAAGTTGTTTTTGTGCTTTAAGTTGTTCAAAAAAGAAGCAAGAACACAATTAAAATATTTTGCTCATATATGGTACTTTTTAAACTTAACACCTCAAAGCAAATCCTTTCAAAAAACACTATCACGGTTCCAAACGCAAACAATGTAGTGGTCATTCAGCTCAAACAAATGTTTAGCCTTTTAGAGACAGATTCATGAAATAATGCACTTAGGATTTATGCAGAAACAATGAAAAATATAGAAATTACATGACATATTTAGTTATGCAATTCTAAAACAATAAAATTGGCACTTGTAGTACTTAATATCTCCACCAGAGGGCAGAAAAGACATGCAGGATTGAACAGCAGCTTTTTGAAGACTGTACTAACTCTGTTAAAGAGACAGAGCTATGACTGTCACAGAAGAAAAGCAGATAAATTGCATTTCCAAATCACCTGTTGCACTTTTATGTACACAATCACATCAGGCTCTTGTGTTTTAACTGTATTCAGCTATACAAGAAGATGGAGTCGATGTCCGTGGGTATTTCGCTTGGTCACTGATGGACAACTTCGAGTGGGCTGATGGATTCAGCGTTCGTTTCGGGCTGTTCCATGTGGATTTCGCCGATCCAGACCTGAGACGAATCATTTACCGGTCTGGACGAGAATACGCAAAGATCATCTCAAAACACAAAAGAATCTGATTAAACCAGATGTTGACATCACAATGTGAATTATTGAGGAAAATTTTGAATAAACAGATCAAAAATACTCAAAATGCATGCATTTGTTTTGATTTTAGGAGAACAGTCACTTTTAGTTGCACATATCGGAGAATCAACTGACATCTTAGTAGCAATTCAAACACAACGCTTGTGATGAAAGCAGAACCTTAGAAATTCAAAAATACTACAAATATATTACTCAAAAACTTATACTTCAGTTCCTTTCATGTTTATAACTGATGACTGCACAATAAAATACAGGTCTAACCGTCTTCTAAGGTATTAAGATTCAAGTAGAAAGTCCAGCTCAGTATAAAGAATTCAGTTTGTGAGACTATACTGCCACCTGGTGGTCACACAGAAGTTAGCAGCTTTGCATGAAGCAGCTCTTTGTGCCACTTTTCCCAAAACAGTGATATATCTGAACTTTGTCTTGTTGGCAAAACAATAAACAAGTAGAGGAGTTCTCTAACTGCAATACATCATATATTTAACACAATTAATATTTATGCTTCAACGTGAAGGAAAATGTCATCTATATTCTATGTTAGGGGACTTTTGTTTGCATTAATAAGCGTTCTGCTGTATCGTGACATCCAGTTGGCTGTGCACACTGTTTTCAACAGATGTGAATAATACCCCCGTGCCCCTCGTCCATCTACGTCAAGACAGGCGAGGATCTCCTTTGTCTTGTGATGAATGCACGAGCCATTGTGGAAACATGAATGATGCCACTTCAGCTCACAGCACACAACTTCTTTGAGCTCAAAGTTGAGCCTCGTCCTATGAATTTCACCTCTGTGACACAAACAAAAAGAAGTTCACGCACAAAAATTAAGCGTCTCGTGTGGCGGAAAAGAAAATCGGATGTTTCTGAGTTCAAATCAAAACCAAAGTAGGTTTGAATCATGTTTTCCTCGATTCATCAGTTCAGCTCTTGGGTGACTGAATTTTCCGCTGAGAGTTGATAAGTAATTTCAGCAACTGTCTCTCAGTATTGATGGATTCCATCTCCCATCATTGAGTCCAAAAAAAAAAAAAAAAGAAGAAATATCTGCCTATACTTGGAAGAACCTCCACTGCTTCTGAATTGATTGAATGAAATATGAGCAAGAGGTTAGCGAATGTTGAAATTAGCCATTTGCAGTGAAGCTGAGGAATAATATGAGCCTATTGCCACTCGGAGAGCTTAAAACATTAATTAGCATTTAAATAATTCACACTCTGAGTGCCTTTAACAGCTCGAATTTGAACGTAGAATTTATTCCGATTATGGCCGTGATGAAGAGACGTCTCCGAATGAACTCAACGTGCTTTCCAATTAAGTGTCAGATACATCACGTGTGGAAGATATGTTGCTTTGCACAACGAATTAGCACGTTTTAATTGTTAACATTCAATCACTGGCAGAGATTTTATACCCTGAAGAACATTGTGGTAAATTACTAAGAGAGGCCCCATTTGTACTTGACCAAATTTAACTCATTATGTTTTGGCGGACACCATGAATTATTAAATAACTGGGAATTCATTCAGCTAAGTGATGAAGATAGTTTGGAACAATCTTCTTTGTAGATTATAAAAACGGGACAATCTTGTAAATCAGTTCAAAGCTTACAGGTGCAAAAAGGGGTTGAATATTTGGCAAATAATTACCCTTTTCTATTTACTGATGACTCTCCCTGGAGGAATCCTACAATTAGATTGTTGCTTCCATATTGAGATGATGAGATGTGAGCCACTCCCTCTTCTCTGGAGACAAGATACAAATCTCGTCTCTTTGTCTTGGTTTCTCAGTCAGCTGGTAAGGGACCCTCGAGAGCTCCCAAACCACCATTCAGCCACATCCTCGTGTCTTTTCCTCCCCCCTCCCTCCCCTCCTTGTCTTCTGTCTTGCTGTTTTTTTCTCTCCAGCTCATCATCTTCCCCTCTCCTAATCGCATTGCTCATTTTCCATTGACAAGTGAGAATGAGAGGAGAGAGGAGAGGAAAAAAAGAGCACAAACTTTTTAAATCCCGTTGACCTACTTTGCCAGACATTTCTCAGGGAATTCACATTAACGCAAAAAAAAAAAGGGTCTGAAGAAGAAATGTTTTCTCACCCCCCCCCCCCCAACACCATTTCCATCTTCCTCAAAACTCTTTCAGCTGGAGGCCATTTTCTTCGCACTGCGTATTTGATCCTACATAAGCACTAACAGTGCATTATACAAGTGGATAAACGCCTTACAGTAGCATAACCAATGTTTTGGAGCACTGTCACCACTTTTGACTGCGCCATAAGAAGCGTGACATCAGAAAAAGAGGCTTTCTTTAAGACCTCGTTGGTGATTGATGATTATGATGACCAGAGAGGAAGGGATTGAATATCGGCGACGACAGGAAGTGGAATTATGGCAGACCCAAACAAAGAACTGTGGGTAGATGAAGAGAGCGTTAAAAAAAGGCAATTTAAGTCTTTTGTTTTAAGCTGCTCCCTGAGGGACTTGCAGATGACCCTGCTAATGACTGTCAAAACTCCAACTCCCTCGAGTGTGATGGTGCTGCATGATGGGAAAAGGAGGTTCACAGACCTGCCTGAAAAATTGAAAGCTCCTGGAATATTCAGCCATCCTTGGGCGCTCCGCTGGGGGTGGTAATGGGGGTGCATATGCAGAGATTCTGGGTGTGAATGTGTGTGTGGTGGGTATAAGATCAGCAATGGTAGCAATAGAGCCCCCCACCACTCCCCCCATCCCACTCCTGGTGTGTGTGGTAGTCAATGAGCCGGGAGCTGTGTTTCATGGGAACAGTGGTGAGGTTGCAAGTGACTCAAAGTGTGAAAGGGAATGAGACAATTTATGGAAACCTTAGAGGTGAGCGCAGCTGTAAAGATGGGTTAGATAGCAGGTCTGGATCCAAGCAGAGAGACTAATGACGTGGATATAACCTCATGCTCCTGATATGCAAACACAAAACCACCAATCTAGATATTTAAAAAGTGCATGTTTATGATGAAACACAGTCACAAACTGAAACCACAGAAAACTGGTTGTATGGGAAATATCTAATCATAAATAACAATGTGATTAAAAAATGTCCACAATGATAATTAACATTTCCATATATTATGATAACAATAATTGAATGAACGCATTTCTAGAAAAGCAAAAATGCAGTTATACATAAAAACAAGACAATTTGGAATTGTGATCATTTTTTAATATACACTATATTACCCTGATGTCCAATCCTGGTCCTTCAGGACAACAATTCAGCATGTTTTAATCGTTTTCATGCTCCAACAGACCTGATTAAATTACATGTTTAGCTTATCTTCAATTTCTCAAACCTGTTATTCACCCACTGATTCAAAGCAGGTGTGCTAGCGTAGAGAAACATCTAAAACATGCAGGATTGTGGCCATTTAAGGACTATTATTGGACATCACTTTTATATATTGTCGTTACTCAAAAAAAAAAAAAAAATTTAAGTCACCCATTCCTAGTTGGTACCTATAGACTTATTCTATCTGTTGATACTGAAAAGAAAAACATATACAACATTAACGCATGCAAATCCTTCCACCTTTAATCTTCCATTTTACATCATATCGGAACCGAAATGCTACAAATGAAATCAGCTCTTTAAAGTCTAGTTCTGCCCTGTCAATCACTTTTATTTCTAGAACTTTATGAGATACTAGAATAAATATGCTGACCTATTCCCTGTAAAATGTAAAAAAAAAAATACACAAAGTCATTCAGCAATAGTATTAATATTAAAGGTTTGCAGTTGTCTCTAAAATATTTAAAAATGTTCCTGAAGTAAGAGCCGATTATAATAATGTAGAGATGTGTTTGTTTAATATGACTTTAGTTGTGAACTGGCATTGTAAAAATAAACCAATCTGAATAGAGTTTGGCTGAAAGACATTGATGCAAAGGGGTTGCAATGATATAGGAGGAAGATGAGTGGGAGAAGAAGAGATATAGATGAAGGATGAGGGGAATGAGTTGGATGAGAAGGGATGGGGATGAGGAGGACAGATGGAATGACAAGGGAGAGTGATGAAGAGGATGAGAAGAGGGAGGGATCACGAGCATGAGGAGAGGTATGGACAAAGGTTGAGGAGGATGAGAACATGAGAAGGGAGCAGGATGAGGAGGATAAATTGAATGAGAAACTGAAGGATGAGGAGGTTGAGAGGAAAGAGGAGGAGAAGAAAGGGGGTGATGATGGAGTATGAGAAGAATGAATGGGATCAGAAGGGGAGAGGAACAAGCAGAAGGGACAGCTATCAGAAATATCAGATAATAAAGAAAGACTGAGGAAGATGGAGAGTGGGGTGAAGAACACTAAACGGGCAAACAGGTGCTTCACCTTTGATCATCGAAAAACAAAATCAATAAGTAAATGCATTTTTCATGCTAAATTTTATTTGCTTGCACACAGTTTTTTGTAACTCAACAACCAAAATGACAAAAAAAAAACTTATTTTATAGTATTTCATTCAACAAGTGGCTCCTTCCGGGAGACGCTTTAGGTTCAGGCTAATTCAAGAAGATGAGCAGAGAGCAGCAGCATGGTGGGGGGAACAACAGTGCGTGAGGACTAATTAACTCGAAGTGTTGTAAGACATGCTCCCTTCTCACCCGTGTTGTCACTCAGGGTTTGAGTGGCACTAATGAGAGAATTATCTTGACTTCAGGACCTGGTAATGCATTCAAATGAATGCCAGCTGACCTGACCTGTAAGATTGGCTTTTTAATCTTACCACTTAATACCAATCAGACCTGATTTCTCATGTGCCCACAATGGGAGAACCTTCTGCTCCAAACGCCACCATCCTTCTTTTTTTCTTCCCCCCACCGTTGATGCAAAGTAGTGTTAATTATCTTGGATGGCTTCAGGGCCTCTGTGGACATTATGCAGAGAATCTCAGGTGCGCAGGACAAAACAGGTGCATAGGGCGTCTAACATGTTTTCTGGTCATCAGAATGAAAGGTGTGCTCGCATGCTTGTGTGTGTGTGTGTGTCTAAGTCCCTTATCATAGTAAGCCAGTTGAGGATTAAGAAGGTTAATAAGGTCAGGAGTTTATAATAAAAGTCTTTGACATACAATAGTGCTTTGGAGTTGTTAAATTACCATAATAGTCATCTATTAGTGTTTAAACCCGAGACTCACTTGCTGTGCTCAATGCGTCCAATACAAACACTCTGCAGGAGGCGGGTTGGGGGAATTTGATAATTACCGGCTGGTATTAACAATTTAAGCATTCATACTCAAGCAAATAAGCTTGTGTTTCTAATTGGATCAAGGTATTTTTAGTGTTGTAGACTTGTGAATTTAACTGCGATGGTGTGTCTCAGCCAGACTGTGCTGCACGTGTGGGCAACATGAGCAATAAGTCCTTTCAAGTGTACGGGCTATAGCTTTGTTTTGTTTTTTTGTTTTATCAACCGCTCGAGGTAACAAATAGGAGATCAGAGAGAGTTCAAGGCTACTTGCAAAATGGTTTGTGCCTTTCAATGCCTTTTGGGGAGACTTTCATTGTTATTAATCTTATGGTGCTGCTGGAATGTGTATGTTTGAACGACAATGTTTGTGTGCGCCGGGGAGTCCAATACAAGCCTGGGTGCAACATTTGTTTGTGCAAACCTTCAAATGAAGGCTTTGAATGCCAGAACATTCTGGTCGACAAGAATACCCCCCGAGTTTAAAGAAAGATGGATCTTTCTTTGATAAAAGGTCAGAATGATCAAAACAGACAAAAATTGACAAAAGAAATAATGTAATATGAACTAGATTAAATGCAAACATCCATCATATTCCCCTTTTTGTTCCTTCTTACTGTATATGAGGAGCGTGATGGTGATTTTTGATTGACAGGAATCAGGACGGGTTGTTTTGGGAATGTGGTTAGTATGAACCTGAATGCAAGCAAACCTGATTTCAGTGGATGGAAAGTAAAACTAGAACTTTAATAACTTTAATAACTAAACAGGCAGACCATAAGTTAGACTTTAAGTTCCAAGCCAGGAAAATCAACTGAAATGTCCCCTGAAGACTCTGAAAGTCTTAGTTTCAGGTCCAATCCAGACAACAAAATCCAGTATTGCTTCCTCTTACATGAAAAATGGTGATAGTTGCTGGAATAAACCATTTATTTCCCATTCATTTGGTTTGGATTTCATTAAATCATCTGCACATATAGAACTGTACCATCTCCATTGGTAAACAGGTTGCTCCAGTGTTTGAATGGATAAAATGAAGTGAAATCCATTGTTATCAGCTTGTATTGCTAATTAAAATCAGTCTGGTTACTGAACACAACAATTAGCATATAGCACCAATTACTAATGGCATACGGTTGGAATTTGAGGATCTGAAAACAAGGACACAAGAAAACATTTGGTGGCATGACCATGGCAAGAACAGGACATGAACAGCCAAAATGGATGTAACACATAATAAAACATGAGAAAAAGGTTAAAAGAAAAGAAAGAAAGAAAATTAAAGGCCCATGTGTCACAGGTAGTATTTTTCCTCCTCTGCAGCGTGATCAACCCTCATCGTATCAACTGAGAAGTTTTGCAGCGCTGCCATGTACAGCAGTAGATACACAGTATTCAATTAGATGCTACTAGAGTGTATGCATTGTGTAGCAGATCTTTACATCACCATTTGACAGCTAATTGTACAACAGACAATAAAGACCTGCTGGTATGTTGTGTCATGCATGTGTGAGGCCGAGTTGCAGCTTTTGTCTCTCTATCTTAGTCCACAGGCCCATTGTCACGCAGACGTTCAGGTAACGGGTCCAGTCGTCACTCAAATGCCTGACGGCTGCTGCTATCTGGCTTGACTGTGACTGATTATGGGAGTGTGATGGGGGTGTGTGTATGTTAGAACCAGACAAGTGTGTTCCACCAAAGGGAGGAGACTGCAGGCGGGGGAGGAGGCAAGAAAGATGCCACCCTGACTGAAGGTTTTGGTTAGATGCCAGTGGGCAGAGCTGCGTTCACTGACCATGCCAGTGAGTAATACTGGAGTCAGTCAGCATAGCAAGGACAGCAGTCTCAGGGAGATGGATCAGTTACTACATGTATAGCATGACAATGAAAAGAAACAGGCAGAAATATGCCCCGAGTGTTGCTGTTTGATAGAGGAAGATCATTAAAAGACGCGAGTCACAGGAGGTTGAAAGTTAAATTGATTTGTTTGAACCTAAAGCAATTAAAACTGCTTCCACAATTTCAAATTAATGAAAGTCTGAATGCAAAAATTAATGTTATTGGAGTTTTAGATGTTTAAAAAGTAAAATTAGACAAGGCAGTGATTCCAAATTGAATTAAGGAAAAAGGCACTCTTGCTCTTAGATTTTCAGGTAGTAGGAAGCTCTTCAGTGTTTAACAATGGGCAAAATTCCACTTTTTAAATCATTTATCTTTTTGGACAAAATGTATATTAAGTAAAGTAGATATGGGGCTTAAGTGTAACACCTCTCTGGTTTTGTGGTTGTTTTTCTGTGAATAACATCTCCAAATCATTCTTTTTTGTGCAAAATAGCAATAAAAAAAAACTCCAGAAAGTCAAAAATTTGTCAATCAATTAATATATGTGTTTCATGTATTCATTTTTGTACATGCATGTCCAGGCACGAGAGGAATATGAGAGGATGCATTAAGGTTTTCATGTGTCTGGTGTCCGGGAAAATCAATGCCTTCACATTGACGATGTCTTGCCCTCCACATGTGAAGTGAATGGAAAGGGGGGAGGATGGGGGAGGATGGAACGAGTGGCATGCACAAAATGGATGTGATGCAAATGGCATCAGAGGACATAAGAATCAATTTGGCTTATTGAAACAAATGAGAACACCTCAGCCCTGCAATGACGGGAGTTCTTTTTTTTTCTCCCCTTTTTCTCTCCTGGCCGCCCCCATTGTTATTGTAATTAACCCACCCACCCCAAATCCCTGACCCTCCCTCTTACAAACACAGCCCACCCCTTCTACAAACCTGTCCGTGACTGCTTGGATTCCCTTTTACTGTAATGAAAAAGCTTTAGAGGTGCCCAGGTAAAAATGTAGGTGCTGTAATGGTGATTCATGGCCCTGTGTGACATGCTAAAAGGCATGGGAGATCTGCCTAGGATACATTTAGGAAAGGGTATTCCATGAATGAGCTCAACACTCACTGAACCTGTAATGACTTACGATCATTTCCTGTTCCCAGTGCTCTCTCGTGTTTATAAAACTCTCTCTCCCCTCATTCACACAAATCCCAATAACCAAAATGGACTTTGGTTTGAATGACCGCAGGGATAAGTGGCTATTGAAACACCCATTTCATATAGTGATGTGAGACATCCTATTGAAAATTTGTCACTCTTTTGTTTAAGTGAAGACCTTGCTGATATCTGAGCTCTTATTCCCCAATGTGGAGTGGGCATTGTGTCTTGGGGGTCTTGGGGGATGGATCAATAGTTAGAGAGAACGATGGGGTCATGGTGGAATCAATGTGCTGGACAAACGACCTCCAGCTGCCGCATGCACCTTCCAAGCCGCTTGACACCTGAGGCGATCTTTGCTGAAATGTCCTCTACTGAAATGCCACAGGGCCACGGGCTGCTGAGCAGTCACTCATGCAGAGCTCTCGATTCAAGTGGTGTATGCAAACCGGGTCTGCTTGTCAGCGACAGCGAAAGGCCTTGGCTCAGCGTTGCTACATAAACAAAACTCATGCACCTAGGAATGTCAATTACTTGCTGCTTGCACCTTCAGATGGCCCTTTGCTTGATGTCCAAATTGGGATTAATTTGGAAAAGGTGGTGGCCAGTTAGAGGTGACAACTGTGTCATTATACCTCAGAGGAAAAAAAGCAGATGTCCCGTAGCGAACAAGAGCTTTAGGCTGGCTTGTTTGTTCCACTATTGCCCCGCACGCCACTCTGCATAAGCAGCAAAAAAAAGCTGATGAAAACAAGTGGCGGTTTTAGGTCGGAAGCAGACACCCAGAAAATGAGCTGCCCTCCCCTCCCCCCTCTGCCTCCACCTTACTCTTCTTACCCTTCCGCTGGGCCGCATAATTCAGAAGAGCTATCTTGTGGAAATGTCATCGTGTGGTGGTGATGGAGCAAGGAGTGTGACAGAATGCTGTAACGCCTCCCGGTATGGGACCCTCGCCACGCTTGGTACGCCCCGAGTCGGCCTGACCTTGCAGGTGCTGATATATGCAGCCACACTGTCTTCAACAAATGGACAACGGGTGTGTCATCTTTCTGTGAAGGTTTTAGCCACCGTTGGAACAACTTTTTCCTTCCATTTGGGGTTCATGGAGAGGTGGTGCATATTTCCAAAACGGACTGCATATGATTATTTGAGGATATGGATTTCTTGCCTTTTTCATCCCTTTCTTTTTTTTTTTTTTAAATAGAGGTCAGTTCCCCACTGCGCATTCTCCTTTATGCATCCCTGTCCCTATTCTTCATTCATCTTACCTGCTGACACATCTGACAACACGCTGCTGTATTATCATCTACCAACCCCCAGCTCTAAAGCTTCCACAACAACACAGGGCCAGCTTGACTCCTCCGCCCCTTCTCTTTCTACTTTAGAAAACTGATTATAAATGGTCAATTTGAAAATAGACTGGAGAGTCCCCAAGGCTGCTTGCCTTGTTAAATTGAAAAGGGACAAGGACAAGTCAGTCGACTTTCTCCCTGTCCGCTTTCGTGATATTTCCCAGGCACTTGGACGAGAGGGAACATAACAAATTCCCCCTCATGCGGCGAGCAAGGCGATGGCAAAGGATGACGAGGAAGGGCGGGGATGCAGCGAGCAGAGGATCTTTAACATCTAGCCCTCAGCATTTATATCACAAGTCTCCACAAAGAGTCCATGGATCACTCCGGTGGGCTGGTGTTGGCAGTATCAGGAAAAGCCATAGGCTGTCAGGGAGTATGTGCTTTTCATATTTCACTGTAGACAGCTTTCCCTTCTGCCGGCCTTACTCACAGCAGCCTTTGAGGATAATATCTTCAAATCTCTCCCCGCCATGCTGAGAGGCTATTTTTAAATAGATATTTATTTCATTCTCTCAATTTGTCTTCCCCCTTCCCCGTCCTACAGGTATATCTTTACCGTTTGTGACCAGTAGGAAGAACAAAGCTGAGAAAACCTTGGCTTGGAAAGTGTGTCTTTCTGCAGTAATTTATGATTCTTTCCTCACTTTTCCATTTAAAAAACTTGTCCTGTTTCTTTCCATCTTTCCTGCCTGTCAATACAAACCAGCCCAAGCCTTCCAACTTCATTTTACTTTAAAAAAAAGAAAGAAAAGCTTACATTTTAGCATGAGCTATGTAATAATTGGCTTTGGCACACTTTTCTACTAAGCTGAGATCTCATTTCATCAACATAGTGAATAAATACCCATTTTCCACAAGTATGCCAGTGATCTGCAGTGACTTTTTATGTTAACAATAAAGTCCCACTGTGATTAATCACACTTGTGAGATGGAAAGCACCCTTTGATATGGCCAAGATGTCCATAGCAGCATGATTCATCAACAGAGACCCTGCAATCAGATGAGACGTGTGCCTTTTTTCTCTCCCCGACATGTTTCTCCCCGTCTCCGCTCGGAATACATTATAGGACTGTGAGCGACAGACTCATCAGATAACGGCAGGTGAATTGAAGTGGTCATGAACCTAATGTGAAACTCAAATAGCTGAATGTCAATAGATAAAACAAACAAGGGACGTAAACTGCTCGCAGAAAGAGGCGAAGGCCACGCAGGTGAGAACTTTTAACAGATAAGGCCAGCTAACCCCGCATCGTAATCGGGCTGTTACAGAACCTGACCCTTGCAGGAACTGTAACATTTGACCCAAAATGTATTTACAGCATGAACCTTCGCATCACGGAGCCTGACATGAGTTATGTTTTATGTCCAGTTGTGATCTAATCTGTTTTCCTCAGGTATCACAGTCTGACCGATAGTAAAAAAATAAAAGCGGATGAATATTGTGCGCCAAGACTTTTTCTTTAAGGCTGAATGTTGTCATTAGTAATATGACCATGCTTCTGCTTTAGTACTGCAGAGAAAGAAAGCACCCTGATAGAATACATAACAACTTGCTACCTCTGATTTTTTTTTAACTCGTTTTCTTTTACATCCTTTTAAGGTGGGTCTTGCAAATCAACAGCTTTTTAGATCTCTGCAATTTCACTTCCATGTTTACCATTGCAGACAAGCGTGTTCGATAAAAAACAACACGCTTCAGACTAATACTTTAATATACCCTTTTCCCATTTTCCCCAGCGATTGTCTCCTGCACAGTAAGCACATTTGAAGTTGTTTTCCGTTATTCTTTATCTTATTTTGTCCTTCTAACCACGGCTAATAGCAGGTTCTCCTATCTCTCTCTATTTCGGGGCTAAGCTGGGTCTTAGAGCTGGCCCTCCGTTTTACAGAGAAACAGAAAGTGCTAGCGTAAGCACAGGAAGGATTCCTCGGCTGCTACTTCAGGTAGTCCCTCCCTCCCTTGCTTTAGCTGAGATATCTATCCCAGGCCCTTATTATCACCAAACAAGCACTTTTTGATGATGATAAGTAATAGCTGCATCCCTATGTGTTAGACCGACTTCCCGGGGGAATAAGGAGAGCATGCTGGTCATTTTTCTTGCCTGTTTGGCACCCAGCAATCCCAGGGAAAATAGAGGCTGCATGAAGGGGGGTGATTCAGAGTTTGTGCAGCTCTACACACAACAGGAGAGCTTTTTACAGCTATATTTTACTTGTTTTGCAAGTTAGAACACAGAGAACACTGGTTGACCTTTGATTACTGGAGACAAACAAATTTCCAGGAAAAAAGTTGGTAAAGACTTCAACTTAATCATGCTTTTCAGTGTGGCTATCAATTGAAAAGGCGCACATTTAAAAAAAACAGGTGCCTGATGGGTCAGTGTACCCTACAGCTATACGAGGGGAGCTGCAGAGGCAGGAAACAAACAAGAAGACATCCTGCAACTAAATGGACATAAATGAACAGCGTCTTGGAGACATCCCATCTCACAGACGGGCTCGACAGCGGCCGTCAAACTGCACAGAGCAATTTGAATGCACAGCAGGGGGGACTCCCTCTTTTCAATTTGGTGAGCATCTTGTTTATTGCATGCAAAAGCTGCATCACACTGCCTGCCACACTACCATAATTTGTTTAATTTACGAAAGAGTTTCATATCTGTCAGCTAAGCAGAGAAACAAGGGGGGAGATTAGATATGTAGAGAGAGACTGAAATAAAGGGAAAATCAAAGACAAGATTTTTGTTAAGTGTGCCACATGTCCAACATTCTTAGATCTTAAATTTTGAATGTAGGTTTTCAGGTTGATGCACAATAAATGCAGTGGTGTTGGAATGTTTGAATGGAATATTTTGAAGCAGATGTCCAGACCAGCTTTATCAACTTAGTCCTTGAGCTGCCATATTGTTTAGTTTAGACCTGCTGTTTTTAATCTCACAAACAGTGGAGGGGCAAGACTAACAAACAAAACAACAACTGATGTTGTTTCTGTTTTTGTGTTTTGGAGTCTTGAGTTGTAGTTATTTCACACTCCGTCTGTACTTATATGTCCTGTTTATTTTGTTGAGCTTTTGGTTAATTTGCTTCAAGTCTGTTCACACCAAGTTTTCCATTCTGTTTATTAGCCTAGTAGCACCCTTAGTCTTCATAGCTTCAGATGTCTTTGGATTTATTGACGTTCAGTTTCATAGTTGTATTAAAAAAGCCTGTTTTCTTCAGCCTGCACCTCCAAACTTTGGTTTGGATTTTAAAATGTTACTCTGCATTTGGCTGTACTGAAACCCATTGGTTCGGAGGAGAACTGCAATGAACGTGGTCCATCCCACATATGGAAGTGACAAAAGTGTGATGCTAATGTCAAAACTCTCACGACATGACCAGTGTCTTAGTCTGACCATTAAAACTTCATGAGAAGTTGTCACAAATTCACAAAACTCTTAAAAATACAGAAACTGACACCTTTAATGCCCCACATCTTTCATGGCTTTCACCTCTTGAAGACTTTTCAACAGATATTTTCTGAACATGCTCAGAGATGTGTTAAAAATATCTGTTGTCTAAATATATAGCTATAGGTGTGTGTGGTCACATGAAAGTGGAGACTATTCCCATCCTGGTTGGCTGTCACAGTGATTCCCCCAAGCTACCTCTGAGCAGCGTGACCTTTGACTCTGCCTTTTAGTCCATTGATCCGTCGGTCGCTTTAAACCAAGGTGTGTTCCCTTGTCTGGCTTTCTTTCTCTCAGTTCACCGGACTGGACACCGTGGCTGACCGGACCCTAGCCTCGTGGCCTCTGGCATGCGGTTGTCCCCATTTAAACGCCTCAGTTCACAGCCGTGTCAGCATAAGAGCATTTTTTGAAAACATTGTTGTATTTAGGGGAACAAAGGAAGCTTGAGAGGCTTTTCTTTCACACCAGATGCACAGGGTCATGTGTTCTAATTTTAGTTAGCATTAATTGCTGCCTGTTTAAGTGTCGTCACTGCCACCTTTGACAAAAGGACCATTCATAGGCAGGGCAGCCAGGAGAGCTGGCAGGGTGCCCACTTTGCCAGTTGCTTCTGACACCTCCCAGGCAGCGACAGGCTGGCACTGGATGAGCTTTCTGCTAATGCCTCTTTTCCAATAAGCATGCAAAATAGTTCTTATTCAACTAGCTGAATGTAGAATTTTGTTGGATTCCTAATTTAAAGATGCATGCTGTAATCTGCAGATAAGTTGATATGATCAGTTTGCAGAACGGCAACGACAAGACGGCGTGTCCATAAAACACTGCGGCTGTCTTGATCTAATTGAGGACATTCCTTTCTCAACGAGACCTGGGAGTTCACCTTTGAGTCGGGCCTTGTAAACACGCTCCTTGCAAAAGCAATAGAAGCGAAGCACGTGCAGCACAAAGCAATTCAGCTTTCTAACGCCCTGTCACCAGGCTCACATTTCAACCATTCTTTATTCTCTGCCACAGTTCCAGCAGGGCGTAAATTGTGCAGAGCTGTAATTAATCCATGTCAGTTCAGAACATAAGACGAAAGAAAACCAAGGGAAACAAGCTCAAGTAAGAGGTGCCTTTGATGATTGCAGCCCTCCTTCCATAACACTCCACATATATATTGTTTTGCATAAAGAAAACCTGGGGCCCCCAAGGAGCTGGAGCCCTCCTACAGTACTTTTATTCTTCTGAATCCTGCCAAATCTCTGCTTGTCCCATTGCGCTTTTGGTTATATAATATGTGACCACAGTATAACCCCAATTCCTACTTGTGCCATCAAATCAGGAGTCAAGAAATCACAAAAATTAAAATGTGTGATCCAAATAAAACACAAAGGGGTTTAGGATTCTCTCACCTGCTACAAAAAGCTCCAGCAAATTAAGTTTGGGGAATAAAAGGCTCAACAACCAATTTTCACATTTAATGGAGGTGAAAAGGTTCATTATACTCCCACCTGTAGTGTTGTAATGATGGTTTCTCGAAGTCACAGAGCTGTTTATGGCCTCCCAATCCGAAGTGCTTTTGTCACAAAGATGGTGGAAGAACACTTACGGGTGGATTGGTTGTATCTGGCTTTGAGAATATTATTTCATGTTAGCTTTAATGTTTAAACACTGCTGTCCTTCAGGGTCTATACTATAGCCCCCTTACCTAACTGAAAAAGTTGTAATGCTTTATACTGTTTAATCAATAAAGCCTTGAGTATAGAAGGAATCTATTACTGTATAAATACCCTAAACCCCAGAAAATCTGACATAAAACTTGTGCAGCCAATGACAGAAGTAAGTGATGCTAAAGGAGCTTTTCTTATTGCTTTTTTTCCCTGCAAAGCTTCACAAATTTGCCTTCATTACTACTTCATTTGAGCATCTTTTTCTTCGTCTCGCGAACAGAGAGGAGCAAGATTTTAAAACGAGTGAGCGAACAGCAGCTCCGTTCAGACATTGAACAGAAACTGTAATACATTGCACTCCAGATTCTCAAAGGATGAAGGATTTTGGGTTTCAGTTCCTGGCCTGCTGCTCATTTAGCCCTTATTAATATAATTACTTGCCCAATTGTACATATTTAACACAATCGCTCCGGTCCTCTCCCAGCTCTGCTCTTAGAAGCCCAGCTGGATATACATTCATCAGGAAAATTGCTGAAGCCTGCAGATAGTAAAAGAAAAGCTAAATGGCTGCTATTCATCACACAATTTCACCAATTATATTGCTGGAGTTTGGACGGGCACAGATCACGGACCTCTCCGTCTGGGACTCTTGGCAACCGATCCCATGTGAACGTGAATTGGAGATACTCATCTATCCACCTTTGGGATCGCCTCAGCCAGCATTAATGCTATGACCATCATTCCCATCATCTGCTTCAGCCATTTGGTGACACTAGCGGTTTACACATAGTTTTTTAATGGCCTATAAATATTCACTCAGTGTTTATTGGGACTTCATAGCAGCTATTAGCAAGAGAAGTTTGTGTCAGAGCCAGACAGTAGGTCTTTTTTCTTTTTTTTCCAACTTGTCAGTACAATTTTGTGGCTAACCTTGGGGATTGGAGCCTGATGGGGAATTGGACCTTGGTTTGAGGCACCGCTTTTATTTTGCGGCATTTCTTAACTTGTGAAATGCTGAATGATGCGCTGCATGCCTCAGGGTTCTTACTCTTATTGTCACTAAAATACAAGTTTAAAGTGGGAGGGGAAGCTGGTTAACTCCTCCCCTTTGCATCCAACGATTTCTTTCTGCGAAACAAATCCATCAAAAATTCGAACAAATATTCCTCCTTAAAAAGTAGGCTTAAATATGAGGGTAAAAAAAGGAGTATATTGTGAAAAATGAGTCAGGTTTGTGTAATTTTTCTCTCTTTATATCTGAGTGCAGATCTGTGCAAATCCAAATGGGATCAGACAGCTTCCTGGAACATACACAGCATTACATACACATTGGATTCAATAGCCACTGACAAAGTCTTGTTGTTGCTCCCTTTTTTTTTCCTAAATATGAGTTGAATTGGAAACGGTAGACATTTTTGACACAGTGAAATGGAAATAGGGTTAAAAATAAGAGAGAAAATGCGAGAAACAAAAATAAAACCAAGGGGACATTCAGAGAATGAGGGACTTAGAAAAGGGGGGTTAACTTGCTAAAGAGAGAAGCTGGAGACATGAAAGGAGTATAAAAAAAGGAGAACATGTCTGACTGTTTTACAGGTTCATTTTGATGCATGGATACAGACAGGGGAATAGATTGGTAGCCTTGGGTGGATAAGGACAGAACCATTCCCCAGAGAGATGGATTAGACGAAGGAGTGGAAATAAATGATCACAGATTTTAATGGCCTTTTGGCTTGCCTCCTCTTCTTCTCCTATTTTCATGTGGGGGCAGTGATGACATTTTCACACGCCAGGTGTCTGCATTTTGTAATTTAACTCTCTAAAACAATCAACTTCCAGATGCATTCTGCAACAAGACCACTTGTTTCTATAGCTTAACTGTGAAAACGAGAATGTTTGTGCAACACTTGCCAGCACCTTCGCACATATACAAGTTCAGTCTTTAGTTTTTGGATAATCAAACAAACAAAATTTATTCTGGATTAAAACATGCAAAAACAATCCAAAATGTTTCGACATGAAATTCATTTGACCTTATCATTGCAGGTACCTAAAAATTTGGGCTTAAAAAATAACGAGAAAACCTAGTTAACAATCAATTTGTAAATTTTTGTACCATTTTGCTTTAATAAAGCTCCCAAAGACTGACGACATGCAATCACATCTCAAAATACATGACACTTTCTTCACGAAACACAACACCATCGTTGAAATGTTTTAGAACTAAAAATGCAGCTATGCAAATCTTAACATACCAGTAGCTTGAAAAATGTGGATAAACACGATTTTTAACTGTCCCAGTTAGGTTGAAAAACTTTGGTTCCCGGCCTCCAATCGAGAAGAACTCAGAGAGCCAAGGACCTTCTAAATCTAGACTCTTTAACTGTATTTCCCTTTATGCTGAATGATGTAAAAAAATAGCTGGAACATTTGAAAGGCTGATTTAGGATTTTATAAACTGGATTATTGTAACTCTCAGTATGTTGGTGATAGTCGGGTTTGTATCTTCCAGCTGCAGTTAGTCCAGAACGCTGCAGCTCGTCTTTTAACATTAAAAAAGGGAACCATGTTTCACCTGGACCTGTTTCATTTCAAAGGCTTTAGGATTGATTTTAAAGGTACAGTATGTAAGAATTTTATAGTGAAAAACTCGCAACAGTCTAATGTCCCACTGATGTTGAAAATAAAGTCATATTGTAACAGATCTCGATCTCCGCCGGCTGGGTGGTCGCTAGTTTCGGTCATTTTAAAAAAGATACCCGGGCCGGAATTATTATTTAAACGTCCAGACTTCCTGGTTCCATAACGAATCACATGTGAGTCTGCAAGGCTGCCAAGTCTTCAACACAAACAGCTGCATCATCCAACGACCAGCAGCAAAAAGTAAGAATCCACCTTCTAACTGAGCAGCCGAGCTGCATGTGATGGGGCGTTCAAATGGAGGATCAACATCAGAACTGGCAACCCAGCAGAAAAATCAGGGAGGGGAGGGGGTGAGTGGCTGAGAGCGGACTTTTTTTCTCTCTAGATGAACTACGGGACTTGACAACAAGGTCTAATTCTTACACACTGTACCTTTAATTAGGGACCTGGAAGGTTTTCGGAGACAGTTGTACAAGTCTCACTTGACATTATATACGATGATTTGTCGGATGGAACTATTCCTGTCCAGCATTTCACCCTTCCTAAACACAACCTAATGTAAAGGATACCTTACTGCACCTACTTGGAGTGTGTTTAGCTTAAAGGTTTTCTGAAGCAACTTAATACAAGTATGATTCTCTGTTTAAAAAAAAAAATGAAACCTTGAACTCGTGACTGGAGCTCTGGCAACATCTATTTTTAACACACAGTCCATGATGGACAGCAGGGGAGAATCTACAACACAGATTAAAAATGTGACACCAGGTTTGTACCTGTGCTTTTTGTATAAACAATTTTTTCAAGCGTATGTCATAATTTTACCTTTAACTATGCAAAGAGATGCAAAAGATGGTGGAAGTTACCTGCTTTTCATTCTACATCGGTGCTATAGCACATCTGCTCTAAACAAGCACCGCATCAATCTTTACAATTTACCTTTCTATATATTTATATCTACATATGTTTAAAATACAACAGAGCCAGCACTAACCCCCCATAGCAGAATAATATACTTGGCCATTAAGGTTTTTTTTATGGAAATATAACCTTGGGTTGTGGAATAAAAAATGGGCCTCGCTCCTAATTTCTGTTATGATAAGTTCCATACCTGATTGCCTCCATAAGAGGCAGATCTGTCTTCATCAGGCCTTTTGAGGCTCCTGACAACTATTTAGGTCTGCTAATCCATTTGTTTGATTTATTTCTTACAGTATGCAGCTAATGTCCTTTAAAGATCTCGCTGCTGCAGAGAGATGAAGAAAAACCAATTGCTGACAGATAGCATCAAAATTTTTTGAGTATCTAATCATTCTTGCATATCTTCCTCTCCTCCGATCTCCTTCTAGTTAATAAATGAGATGATCAGTGCAAGAGATACGTATGCTATTTTGCACTAGCCTTGACAAGATAAGCATCATCTAAATAATGCAACGCACTACTTGAAATGAATTGATAGCATGAGACAAATTATACCGCTGCAGCGGCTTAAACTCTGCTAAAGAAGACAAACAGAGGAAACAAAGCCCGGTAAGATAACACAATGGGGATTTTGTAAACCTTTTATTTTATTTTTTCTCATGAGGCCTCGCAAGGGAGACCAGGCCAGCAGTTTGAGACTGAGACTTCTTGAGGAGGATGGGTCTCCAGCCCTGTCTGACCAGGAACATCCGTCACCGTCACAGTGACCACAACCAGAGCCTAGCATACTTTGGTGGTGGCGGCTGTGGCCGTGGAAGTTGGGGGAGGGCGAAATGGAAAGATAAAGACTGATGGGTAAGGGCCTCGTGCTCCTCGATCATCATTTCACAGGTCTGGGCCTGTGAGACAGCAGCTTTTCACACTGGGAATCGGCGGTGGTTTCGGGATGGATGGGAGATGGTGAAAGAAGAAAAGTAGGATGCTACAGGAAAGTGGAACGTAATCAGTTTGGTGAGTCACTTTAAGAAACCCTAGAATACAACCAGCAGGGAGCTGACGGTCAGAAATTTTAAAACTAAAATCATAGAAACGCTTGAAATGAAATGGATCTGGAACACTAAGTTGCACAGCTAATGGCTAGCTTACTCCCATTTTCTGTCCCTGCGCACAAAAACACTTTTAAAGTTTACTGACAGGATGCACACATGAAAATCTACACAGAAAGGTTTAAAAAAAAGACTCCACACTCACGTGCACATGTGCTCACACACCTACACACAGATTAAACCACTGCTGGGACTAAAGAAAATAGCTTCAGGGGACCCAAGGCGGTGGCTGTGGTTCACTGTCTCTGGCTTAGACACAGCCACGTCGATAACTAATCCTGACCTTTCCCCAGCCACCAAATTGAAAAATAAGAATAAGAAAAAATAAAATAGATGACGGATGCTATCAAGTCGGCTGCTTCCTGAGGGTATTAGAAGCGCTCCCGTCTATGGGATGGAGCGAAGGTGCAGAGGAAAAGGAGAGAGAGGGGATGGGTTGGATGCTTCGACTGGTCGCGGCGTTCCCGTTTGCAGGTTTTCCCCCAACAGACCGTCTGTTTGGAATATGAAGAAGCCGTGATGAGGTGAATTAACTCATGTCACTTTGTCTCTTGGTCTCAGTTGCAGACAGAAGAAGGAGAACACCTGTTTGATTATGTGCAATATGTCATTTATACAAATCCAGATGTTGGATCCTGCATTATTAAGTAAAGAGAGTCTCAGTTTAATTAAGGGGTCTCACACATCCGTACCACCCTCTGTCACACCTGTTCAGTCTCTGAACTGTGTCTGAAACAATCCTGATGCTGATGCTACCAAACTGTATGTTTGTAACCCACTGAAGCAACATTCCCCCTGAGACCACTAGTAAAACACCTGAATCCTAAACTTTATATATTCTGATGATTTTCTCATTCTACACACACACACACACACACACGCACGCACGTCTGGAAACTTATTGTAAACTTTTGTTAAACATTTCAGGTTTGTTTAAAAAAAAAAAAAAAAAAAAAAAAAAAAAA